>CM047809.1:75285527-75554947 GCA_026214975.1 Gentiana macrophylla | reverse complement strand
CTCTCAGCGTGGTATGACATTTCTATCGGAGTGGGAAGGACCTAACCACTGGTGCACCATTCTTTTCTCTACATTGCCCAAATGTTCCAGAGCAGGTCTTCTCTCGATACTTTTTTCAGGGACCTGCTTGCGTCCTTTTGCATCTGAGGATCTTATACTTTCCTCGACCTTGATGTGTTGAACCCTTGTTTTTTTATTTTCCTGTGGCGCTTCAGTGCGCGGGGTGATACCTGCCTTTGGGGGTGGTAGGATTGGTTTAGGAGGTAGACCTTTGGATATGAGGATCTCGTTGGCCAAGAACATATTTTCGATGTAGTCGGTATAATTTTTAGTGGCTATCGCCTTGGGTTCATTAGCGTTGGGTACCTTTTCCGGAGTTACTTCACGACTTCGTTGGGGCCTCGAGGTGTCGATAGTCGCCTTCTTGCGAGCATGTCCAGTACGGACTAGATTTGAGGTCGCCGCTGCCTCTATAGACTTAGTTCTTTGTTCGATGATGTGCCTAGCATCAGTGGCCCTTTCTTCCTGTTGGGATGGATCCCAATTCGCAGTTGGATTTTCAAGCGTGTTTTCCACGTTTCTTCTACGTTGTGGGTCCTGAGCGGTTGATTTTCCTGGTGTGATGGGTACTATTTGCGAGTCCTTGCTTCCTGCCATGTGGAAACACCTGATTCGTTGTCTGCGACAAAATCCAAAAAGTACACTGATAGATAACCAACTGTCTTCTGATACTCACCAACCTTGTACTATCTGATTTTCAGGCGGCGGGTCTGGAATGTTTTCGAAAGTGACCTTTCCGGCGAATTGAGGGGCGATCCGGCATACGGAATATCGGTAATTCAAGGACAATCTGGGATGAATCAACCGGATATCCAAGAATATACCAATTTTTATGATTCCGACGTACTATAACCTAAAACTCGACCAAATTCCCAGAATATGCAAACAACAAACCCAGAATGTGCAAAAACTATTCTCACTTTTCCACAAACTCAAAAATCACAGTTGAAACATGCTAGCTATATAAACACAACAAACAGCACCAAAAGTCTCGTTCTTAACATGAAGATGCTGATAGTGATGGTTTCTCAAATATGAACTTAACAAACAGGGTGTTCTTGCTCGTTCTAACAGGTGTAAAGCTTGAGACAACAAGTACTAGCTTTAAAATAAACTTTCTGGAAAGGAATAGTTATAAAAAGGGACTCTGGGGAGCTCATTGAATAGAATTAACAAGAATGGTGATGATTCAAACGCAAACTCGTTATTTCTGAGCAAGATTCGAAGAATCTACCTTGTGTTTTGGACTAATGGTGAAGATTTCCACTTAGCTGAATGAGACCTGAGAGCTGAGAGCTTTTTGATGAAGAAATCGTGAAGCGGCCTGAGGAAGATGATAGAGACCTTCTAGGAGTCACCGCGAAAATGCAGAATATGGCGGAGCCGTACGCTGGAGAAGAGCTAAAAGTTTGTAATTTCCCGGTAACGGAGACAACTGATAACGTCTAAATTTCTTGGGTGTTTAGTGGTGTAATATTTGGTGGATATCTAACTATAAATGTACGTGAAAGTGGGGGTGCACGGTGGTGCAGTGAAATTTGTTAGTAATATCATCCGCAACGGAAGCGATTTAAGGATCTAGATCTATAATTTACACGTAATAAAATAACTAGATCTACTCTACAAGGGGGTTGTAGAACATACCTCTTGGATCTCAAAATCCAAGTAGAAGAACCGCAATAGGAAGAACGAAAGAAAGTATGAAGAGCACCACGATCTTCCGCACGTGTGATCCAAGCAACTCCCGGTGGAAGGAAATCCTCGTCTCGAATCCTCCCGATATGCTACCTGGAAAACCTCCAAGATTTTCCTCCTTATACCCCTTGGCCGAAATTTTCCTTCTCCTCTCTAAGTGGTGAAAGTCGAAATTTATGTTGTGTTTTAGGCTTGGGAGAACTCTCTTTATTTAGGAGAGTAATCCTTGTCCTCCAAGGATTTTATTTTGCAAATAAATAAATCCAATAAATAAAAGATAATCCCATAATATTCTAGAACAAATCTAGAATAATATTTATGTTTATTTCTTACCATAAATATTTATCCAATAAATATTTTGTGCACATGTCTTATTAAATCACAAGAAAACAATTTCTTGTTGACTAAAAATAAGCCTTGGCCGAAAATTACATTCCTTATGACCTAGTCACAATAATTTCGGCCATAACACATTTTTGGGCCAAGATTATGAAAAATGTCTTTTTCACATATTTAATTATTTAGCCCAACTAATTTAATAGTTCACTAAACAATTAATTCACATATCGTTTTAATTAAATTCTAACAAGAACTAAATGAATATTATTAGGATTCGACGTTCGAGAATAGCTATGCTATAGTGGAGGCACGTCGGGACCATGGACTAATAATCAGCGGCTCCGATAAATCAAATAAATAAGTATCTTACGAACATAATAATTATATTCGATAAATCAATCACAGGAATATGCCACCATAATCCCGTGACTGCACTCCTCCGATTATAAGATTATATTTATTTCCTCACGAGAATGATAATAAACGTCCATTGATATAATCATTACATATGGATTAATCCTCCATAGACTGTTCATTCTAAATCGGGAAGTTACCGTTAAC
Source organism: Gentiana macrophylla (assembly GCA_026214975.1). Lineage (NCBI taxonomy): Eukaryota > Viridiplantae > Streptophyta > Magnoliopsida > Gentianales > Gentianaceae > Gentiana > Gentiana macrophylla. Next base: position 75,552,292 of record CM047809.1, on the reverse strand, counting down.
CCTTTTTAGATCTTATCATTATTTACCATTAACCCCCTAGTGATCAATTAATTCATATAACTCACTGGTAGCTAATCAGTGTAATATGAACTTCATGGATCGATCAGTTTCTAGGATTAACAAATAAGGGAACTGTCTATCTACTTCCAGAAATGGAAGGAATGGATTCCGTATCTGTGATAACACGGACTACTCACTCAATCCAAAGACAATGCCAAGATGGGGTAATTCGTATCACGGACTCGGTGTAATCCTTAACCGTCAAGTCAAACCTCATACTTGATTCAAGCGGCTTGGATCGTGATCACCTCGATTAAGATATATCCATAAATATGATCATCAATTGATTCGATAAGACTTCTTGATTACGGAATTATATCGTGAACTCTAATCAAATCGGTCCAGCCCTATATGGCATGTATGAGTACATCTTGGTGGAGGGAAAAAATATCTAGACAATTATTTCGAAATACCTATAAAGTCCTTTATAAACAATATGAAAAAAATTGGGATGTTACAGTTACAACAGAATAACTGCCTAGTTATACTATTCAACTGAGTTGATCCAAATTCAGCTGTGTTGATCGATATTCAGTTGAGCTGACTTCCTCAGTGGATCTGAGCTGTTTATTTGAACACATCATCTTGTATCAACATTCCCTTATCCATATAGTGTAACACATCCTGTCATGGAATAAGTCTCTCAAAGAAACAGTCTTCTCAGACACCTTAAGAGGAGGAGATGATAGGAAAAATGCATTATGCCTCTACAGTCGGGAGTCCACCTGACATTTGTTATGCAGTTGGCATTGTTAGCCGGTATCAGCCCAATTCTGGACCGAAGCATTGGGAAGCATTTAAGAGAAATCTTAAGTATCTTCGGAGAATGAGAAATTATATTCATGTCTATTCACGTAATGACTTGAAAATAGACAGATTTACTGATTCAGATTTCCAATCAGATAAGGAAGACCAAAAGTCGATTTTCGGATCGGTGTTTACTCTTGGTGGTGGAGCCATAGTTTGGAGGAGCATCATACAGTCCTGTTAGGTGTAGTGCCCGAAAGACAATTTGTGTAATTATTTTTAATAATGGATGACAGAATTTATCTCACCTTATTACTTGCTTTGTGCTTGTAAGTAATACACTGCTGCAAACCCTAAGTATATATGTATGTAAGCACTTAACTCAGTGTATGGATTACACGTGAGGATTGAGTTAGTGGAGATATGCTTAAACTGTTAGTCCGTGGTGAACTTAATCGAGTTTAGGGTCTCTTGATTAAAACACCAATAATGCGCCTGAACACCTTAGGGTGTGATAGTCTTATCCGGTTTGTCATAGAGGTACCTACGTGGGGCATTTATATATGATGGCATTCATATAGATCGGACCGATTTAATCTGAATTTCTCGATATAATTCCGTAATCGAGGAATCTTATTAAATCATTAGATGATCATATATGGATCAACCTTAATCTAAGGTGATCACAGTGCTTTGTCTCGGGGTAGTGTTTGATGTGTTGAGTTACGGTTCACTTGAATATGTGTTCCAAGCCACTTCTCATTGGCACTATCTCTCGATGAGTGAGTAGTTCTGATTTTCATAGACATTGAATCCATTCCTTCCTGCGAAGAAGTAGAGGCGATCCCTTTATTTGTTAGCCCTAAGAAAGTGATCGATCCGGGAGTTCACATTTGACTAATTAGCTACTAGTCGATTATGTGTACTAATTGATCATCGAGGGGTTAATGGTAAATAAGGATAAGACATTCTCAATGTCGGGTTTACGGAGACATCCCACACGCAGTGGAGCGATCATGAGGTTAATCCGTATGTAGTGATTATATCAATGGACGCTTATTCACTCTATAGGTTGAGTATAAGTATATATCTGTAATTGGTAGAGTTCAGTTTCAAGTTTATGGTGGCGTAATCCCGGAATTAATAATTTAATATATATATTATGTTCGATGAATAATATATTTAATTATTGGAGATACTGGTTATAGGTTCATGGTCCCCAATGTGGCTTCTATAATTCGGGCTAATATTCTTGTTTATTTGGGCCTCAGAAATAATTAATTGGTTGAGCCAATTAATTGATATGCATGGATATTATTTAGTTGGGCTAAATAATACAATACACATAAAAGACATTTTGGTTCCTTTTTAGCACAAGAATTAATTTTCTTGTGTTATGGAAAATAAAAGATATTCTTGTTATGTGATTGGTTGTATGACTTGTTATTTGAATTCCTATTGGTCAATGACATGTCACAATTATTCATTAGGAAAATATATTTTATTTTATTTAATTAATTAAAACTTGAAGACCAAGGATTTACTCTCTTATAAAAGGGGCGTTATTCCAAGTGTAAAACACACTAAGAATTTTCGGCCATCATCATTAAAAAGAGAGAAAAAAAACTAGTTTTTTGTCTTGGGTTTTAGAAGAAGAAAAACTACAAGTTTTTCTTGGTGTTGCATAACAAGGAGGTTCTCATATCAAGAAGGGTGTCCACCAACCACCATTTGGAGAACACATTGGAAGATCAAGGTTTCTCATCCTAAGACCAAAGCTTCTCTTCCTACTATTGGTATGTTTCTACTATCCCCCTTGTAGTAGTTGAATCCTTTATTTATGTGTTATAATATATAAATCGTGATCCATCCGCTGCGCATAGATCTAATTTGTTTAGATCTGAGCTCCTACATCCTTCAAGTCCAACATTGCCGACTCCACCATAGAGGCTAAGTGCATATCAGCTTCTGAAGCTGCTAAGGAACGGTATGGCTCCGGAAGTTCCTTACCAGTTTGGAAATTGTTCCAGGTTAGATAAGCTCATTACATTATGTTGTGTAACAATGGAGTTGTGAGAAATTCTATAGAACGAAGAAGCCACAAGAGGTCAAAGCATATAGTTCGGTATTGCCATCTTATATGGGAGATCGTGCAAAAGGGAGATGTGTCGGTGCTCAAGATCGCTTTAAGCGACAACCTTCACCAAGATGTTGCCGACAAATGTGATTGACCGGCACTTGGATAATATGGGTATTAAGGAGATGACACACATGTTCTTAGAGAATGTGAGAGATGCTGATAGTTAGTAGACATGTGTAGGGTGTGCTCTAAAAACAATTACATTGCCTTCACAGGCAAGAGGGAGATTGTTGGAGTAGTGCCCGAAAAGACACTATTGTATTGTTTTTGAATTAAATAAAAGTAATATTTTATTAGTAATCTTTATTTGATCGTATACATAAATTTAAATGTCTCGGTAAGAAAATCCTTTAAGGTTCATTATGTAACCATAATGCTCGGTACAAAAGTGTCATTTTGAAGGATTCAGTTTATGGTAAACTACCTTAAAATTTAGTCCATGGTGAATTGAATAAAGTTCATGATTGACTAGAGTTTGGGATCTCATAGTCAAACTACCATTAATGCCTCAAAACACGTAGAGTATGACTGCTGCTCCGGACCGTCGGTGTGGGACATGTTAGTAGCTGCACTTATACACGAAAGGTTTCATCTAGGACTGGACTGATTCAATATGATGATCTCGTACTAAATCAGTAACTAGAGATTCTAATTGAATCACAATATTACCATTTATGGATTTATCAATCTTGATGTGAATCTTTCAATACGATTCTTAAAATTTTACGTATCAATTTCTTGTGAATCTTGGGATTATTTGAAGGGGTCTTTGTTCGTAGCATCATGAAACTGCTTAATTGTTGAATTTTGAGGTATAACTTCTGTCTATACTTGTTTATTATTTTGACTTCTCAATGTTTTGATTTTATGCTATATCAATGCTAGGCGAGATTTCTGTTAACAAATCATGTAATAGTTAATTCAAACACAAGCTAGGAATGTAGTTGTGATTCGATGTGTGATTAGGAAGCTAGATGCTAGGCTTGTCTTGTTTCCGGCTAGCCGACAGTTAGGAACTAGAATCTGGATGTTGTGTTGATTAATTTTGGTTATCTGTGGTTTATACCTTAAACTATTCCAAAAGAGCCGCAAGTGGAAGGAACAATTAGCACGTAGATAACTAGATCTCCCTATAGGTTCACCATCTATGATGGACGGTCCGATGAGCCAGGTTTAGAACACTTTTGTGGGCATCCCATTGAGTCAAGTAATGCAAGTTTAATTAATTAAATCCAGACCGTTCATGGTAGTGTTGGAAAGGTGTCCTAAACCCAATCGGGTTGGACCGGATCCGACCGGGTCGGGTCGTTTATAGTCTGCTTAGTTCATGTAATAACTTTATTATGATTAATAAAAGCACTTATGTTATTATATATTGTTTAATCTTCATGTTATTTGTTGTATATATATAGTAACGTCCCTAGTATCAAACTGTGATAGAGAAACCATGATAGTGATTATGGTTGATTAGATCTCTAATCACTATAACAAGTTTGGTACTTAAATGCCTCTAGTCTTACATATTGTCAAATGGGACATTGATAGTATAATCAGACTAGCACGTATTGGATGTCTTCTATCTTTTAGAAGATAGGGATAGATCTCGTCTATCGAAGTGTAGGGGCACTTGGACTGTACGTGGACGTGTATTAGAGAATGCGTACGTTAGACTGACCCACTTACATTAAGTGTCACACTATGTGGCCGTTGTGTAATTATACTTTTGACCGGAGTCTTCATGGCATCACGGTGTGGATTGTCATGCTTTGACACTATTGAGATATCCCCTAGCCGCGGGGCGATCATGCGGTAGTGATTGGGTATGATATTGAAGCATGCAGAGTATACATGATTGGTCGTCCGGGAATCGTGTGTCCTATGATTGGGATCGAATTTCCTAAATGGCCTTCTTATAAGGAATGTCTAGCTCTCAAGAATCTTTGCAGAGTGGGAGTAAATGTGTTATTCCGAGAGAGCGTGATATCCAGATTATTAGATACGACAGTTAATGTATTGACACTCGAGATACGAACGTATGGATATTATTTCAGCGATAGGATTGTAAGTTACACGGTAACTGCTTCACATGAAAGGTAGTAGTCATTGCTTTTGACTCTTCTGATGATTGAGGGTCACGGTGTGTTGCTAGACGCTATCCGGTGATCGTTAGGTGTGAAGGGCATTTTAGTAAATTCACTAAATTGCACTTTGTGTCTACGGCCAACATATTCGGAAGCCTATCGGGTCACACACATATGAACATCGAGTCGGATTAAAATGCGGTTATAGTTGATAACCAAATAAGGAAAGTTTATCTCTAGACTATAAAGGTTATAGTGGTAAATTAATATGGTGATATTTATTTATTATGAATAAATAAAATACAAGATATTAATTTATATATATATATATATATATATATATATATTATATTAATTAAAGAATATTCCGGAAGTCAATTAGTTGACTAATGGGGCGCCACTTTTAAGTGTATAAGATACACTTGGATTGTGCACTTTAATTAAAAGGATTACCATAATATTAATATAAGATATTAATTGATTTTGAAAAAATAGATTTATGGTAATAAGATAATTATATTCAATATAAGATATTGGCAAAATTAATTATAATAAAAGAGATAAATCAATCTAGAAGATTTTCCTTATTTTATTGGGAAAATGTTTTCTTCTCCTCAACACTATATGGGGCGCCACCTACACTATAAATAAGAGGTGGGTGTCAAGCTCTTTTATACATCACAATTGCAAGAACTCATAGTTCTTGTGTAAAATAGAGAGCAACCTATAGTGAGTTTGTGAGAGAGGAAAATGGCCGGTCTAGCAACTGGAGTTTTCTAATAGCAATCCAAGGAGGATTCCGGTGAGGAGTTCGTGTGGATTAGCGATAGAGGCCGAACGCGTGGACGGCTTGCGCACTGTACTACTCTCCGCTGACGGTCAAAGCGACGATCTTATAGATCATATAAGGTATAATCGTCAAACTACTTAACGTGTTTATTGCATTAAACGAAGAACGATCTAGAAAAAGAAAATTAAATTTTAAATTCCTCTGTATTAAACTAGTGATTTCCTAACAGGTAGACCATTAATTCATGTAGGGTTCTTTTGTCCTTTCATGAATTAGAACAAAATTAGGTTATTGTGCCATTAATTGAGTAGGATTAGGATTTCATATCTAATCAGTGAAACTAATCATGTTATTCATGGAGTGAGATTAACTAGATCATGGTTTGATTAGCTTCGTTCATATAATTTCCTAGGTTCTCGTGAGTTTGTGTTCTTGGAATCCTTAGTAGTTTAGGTACCTTTTCACGATCATATTGGCTCGAGATGACAGGTCTAGTTTATTGGTGCAGTAAATCTTGTGAAATATCAGTCCTTATGGGATTGACATTGACCGGCTATACTATACTGCGATTGGCATGTTCCTCTTGCTAGTATTAATGCCTAGAGCGAATCACGCATCAGTAGGATCATACATCGCCTCAACGAACCTCCTGGAATCAAACACAGTTCTGATTTTTCTATGGTGTTGTTATATAGATCATTGTGCTGAGTTCGAAGCTGATCCAGTTCTAGAAGCAATTTTGAATCCGGAATCATCCTTAAAAACTAAAATCATGATCTTTTTTTGTAAAGCTCTTAGATTTGATCTTGTTTAGGGTTTGTTTGATCGTGAAGCTTATGTTACTTTATTTTTCATGTTCGTAGATTACCAATGATGCAGATAAATGTATTACAAGAATACCGTGATCTTACATGTCACGTGTGATATTGGCTAGTCATACTACCCAAGTTGCACCAGGTCTTCTTGCTAGGAAATAGCATGCATTGTACTCTAGAATATTTAGTTGCGTTATCACGATAAGAAAAGTTAACATGACAAGAACATTCTCTGTAAATAAGTAAGAAGTAAATGGTCGTATGGATTGTTGAATAATACCGTTCTTTTTGATACCTTGTCTCACGAGCGGTGGTGGACGCAATTTTGGGTAAAGGGGACAATAATATATCAAATAAATAATTTAATGTGGTGCAAGTTATACATATAAATATAACGTATATAGTATGGTTTTTTTTAATCACATGTAACATTCCATTATGTATAGAAGTTGAGAAAACTCTTTTAATAGGTAAACTCTTTTAACATTCCATTATGCATGAACTCCACGGTACAATATATATAGAAGTTGAGGGTTGTATGTTTTGGTAAAGGATAATTCGAATAAAAGCTCATATTAATTATTATCATTCAATAAAACATCTAATAAATACTACATTGATTAAAAATTGAACTACACAACACTCAGTGACAACACTTCAATTTTTATTTTATTTTTTCTGAAGAAGGCTTGGTGGTCCGTAACCGATCAAATTTAATTACTTTTTTTCCCACATGTATAAAAAAACCCCATACATTCTACCATTTGTAATTGGTGGATTAAGTGATGAGTGCATATCTTTTATTCATTAGTTTGCCATCAAAATCAATGAAAGATATTTCCCTGGGAAAAAAAGGAAAAAAAAGCTTCACTTACAAAGAAAGCTTTGCTTACAAATTCAAGTAAAGATGGTGCACTCAGTTGGACTGTCTGGAGCCAATGTTCCATTCCCACTGGATCCCATAATGATCTTCAAATCCTCACACAACACATTCAAAGATTCCCTTCTCAAAACAGTAGTTGAGTAAAATTCAGCCCCTAAACCTAGCCTCACGCTAAAAGATATCGTTCCACCACTCTCTTCCTCCATTTTCATATCTGCTGCTAAAACTTCTTTACAAGGTGATTTCTGATTTTCTAGTTTGAAGTTCAAATCAATTTGATGGTCCCCTTCAAGAGAGAAAGGCTCAACCGATGACGTCAACAATGGAACGTTGCTGTAGACAATCAAAATCTGTACAGGGCCTGAATGCACTCTCAAATTCGGGTTTGGGTTTATAACCGTTACATTAACATCCCAACTGGCTTGAATCATAGAGCTAGAGATGTTAAGGTTTGATACAGAGAAGGTTGAAACATGAAATTCAGGGACTTCTGTACCGAATAACGACCAGACGACCATACTCACCATGCACATTGTGATTATCAGTGTGGTCATTGTAACCAACATTAAACGACCGAATTTATTGACATTGTTATCGTTTTGCAAATCAGGAATCCAAGGGCCATAGTTTTGGGCACGATAGTTCATATTAAAGGAATGTGTACCGAAATTCTTGGAACTTGGAGGGAAAACATAGCCTTGATATGGAGGGACATAACCAGCCTGGTATGCTGTCATAGAGTATCCTGGTGGTATATGTTGCGGGGGTGGGTAGTTGTGATTCATGGAGGGATACCCCATAACATTACCCTTATTAATTACATCACCTGTAGAATCCATTGTTTCTTGGACTTAATTCCCCTCCTTTATTGATGTGAAGAAACAAGGTAAAACCGAGGGAGGGGAATCGACAAGAAACCGGAAAAAAGGAAAGAAAAAAAGAAAAAAAAAAACAAATTGTAGAAATGTGGGAGAAAAATTCAAGGCAGAGAAGGTTGTGAGAATATACGAGGTCTAAGAGCAAAAGTAGTCGCCTCTTAAATCAAAGCACTTCTCTTATCCAGGCACAAATTTAGGCTTCATCCGAAAAAGTTTTCACGTATGCTATTTTAAGTAAATCTTTAGCATGCCATTAATACGGAAGTGTTCTACCGGAAATTGGAAAATCAGGCTTATCCCACCATCATACTTGTAAAAAAAAACAATTTACTTTTTTAAAAATTTGTTTTTAGGTATTACGAGAATAATATCGTAGTATAAAGAATTTTTACGATAATAATATTGTCGTAAAACCACCCCAAACACCACATTGCATTAGTAGTCCTTATTGGCGTAACATGCAACGTTTTACTCCAATATTATTGACGTAAAATGTGTTTTACTCTAATATTATTAGAGTAAAATGTGTTTAATGCCAAACGTATTTTACGCCATTGCTTATTCGGCTATGTTTTTTTTTTTTTTTTTTTTTTTTTTTTTTTTTTTTTTTTGAAAAGAGATTGATGGCACTAAAACCTGTCTACCGGCCATGTGACCTCCATTACCTTGAGCTTCAAGCCTCTTTAAGGTGAATTTCCTGAAGAATTGAACCAGCATTCGAGTTTGGCTAGCCTTAATCTTCAAGGGAATAAATTTTCAGGGACTTTACCTTCATTGTCAAATCTTGCATCCCTTCAAGAAGTGTATTTTGATCAAGGGCGGAGCCAGGATTTTTTTTCTGAGGGGCTAGATTAAATTTTTCCGTCACGTTGTTTTATACCGTAAATTTTTTTCAAGTCTAAAATTGAGCGAAAAAATTGCTTTGAGTCTCTAACACAGAAGGAGAAATTCCTTCCATAGGAGACGGTGCGTCTCTTTCCGATGACACAGTTTCTCTAAAGATGTATTTTTTTCTTTTATTTCGTTCTTGATGTATGTGCATTATAATTTATACCACTTTCGTCCTAAAATATAAATCCGTTAAACTTTTTAATTGGTCAAATAGTATAACTCCATTTAGAATACCATTTGATGATTTATTAATCACATTTTTTTCCTTTTTTTACCCATAATTTAATATACATTCACAAACTTTTCAATTACTACATCAATGAGAGTCAAAAGGTATTCCTGAATTTTATCATTAAAATTAATTACACTTAACAACTTTGTTAATCCATATGAAAAAATCTAAACGGATTTATATTTTGGGATGGAGATAATACACTATAAAAATAAAATTGATTCAATGTCTCGTCATAAAATGACACGGTTTCAATAAAATAAATATATGATACAAATAACATATTTTACCTACGTGAATCTGAACTTTTAATAAAATCTTTCATTTCCTAAAAAAAGAAAACCTATATGAAAAATAGACAAATCAGCATGTCATTTTATTTTGAAAATCAAAATTTTTACATACTAATCAACATGTATAATCTAAATGTTGCTTCCCCTCTTAATTTCTATTATTTTGAAACTTTTTATTATTATGATAATAAAAGTGGAGCCCAAGGAAATTGTGATAGATAGAATATAGGTTTTGTTTATGGACTGGTACGGTACAAATTAAAAAGTATATGGACTGGTGGCCTGATCTGGTTTTTGGATGGGTTGGGTTTAATTGTGTCGCTAATTATTACTCCTTCCGTCCCATTTTATTTGTCCATGTTTCCTTTTTGGTTTGTCCCAAAATAAGTATACACTTTGTGCATTAATTCCAAAATTTCTTCAAATACCCTTTTTCTCTTTCTGATATTTACAATAAAAAATATGTAGCATTAAATCTTTCTAACAACAACTTAAAGGCGTAAGTGTAAAATATTAGATCATTTAATATGATTCAAAGCGTAACTACACTTTTCTTAATCTACATGAAAAGTCAAACGAGACAAATAAAATGGGACGGAGGGAGTATAAAAAATATATATTGTTGGGTGGGCTTAGCCCACCCCTATCTTAACATACACCCGTCCTTGATTTTGATGGCAATAATTTCACCTCGTTCAATCTGGTTTTCTCTCTGGTTTGACGAATTTGCAGACATTTAGCATCAGCCAAAATTCAAATATTTTACCATGGACGATCCCTGAAAGCCTGACGGATTCAACCACCTTGGTTACCTTTCAAACTCGCAAAGCTAACATAATGGGAACGATACCTGACATATTTGGTTAGTTTCCGAATTTACAGAGTCTTAGGCTTTCTTATAACAACATTACATGATGAATTTACGCTAATATTTGGAAAGATTCGTTGTTAATGACGTAAAATATGTTTTTACTCCAATAATATTGGCGTAAAACACATTTTACTTCATTAATATTGGAGTAAAACACATTTTACGCTAATAATATTGGAGTAAAACGTTTTACGTCAACAAGAACTACAAATGCAATGTGGCTTTTGGGGTGGTTTTACGACAATATTATTATTGTAAAAATTCTTTATACTACCATATTATCGTCGTAATGCCTAAAAATGAACTTTTGAAAAAGTAAACTTTTTTCACAAGTGGGGTGGTGGGACAAGCCTGATTTTTCAATTTCCTGCATTCTACTCCCTCCGTTCCACAATAACTGAGGCATTTGTCAAATTTTTTTTTTTCATTTTATGTGAGGCAGTACAATTTTCAATGCAACATTTATTGTGTTTTTACATTATTTACCCTTATTTATTACATTAGGAGATATAAAAAACAAGGCCACATTAATTATATCCAATGACATTCTAGTCATTTCATTGTAAAATTAACTCACATCTTTAATATGTATGATTTTGAAAACTAATTCAGATAAAGTGGAGCGAGAAGTATTTTGTAGTGCTTTTTCACAGATCCATTACCAGAGAATTCGTGTAAATTTTTAACCGAGAAAGTTGATTGCCGTTTATCACTGGGCCACCACTACTGTCCATATCTATTTTTACCGCGTGTCACTGCATTTGCTTTAAGAGACTGTAGATTTTGTAGTTAAACGTTATAACATGTCTTGATTGTTGGAATTATTTATTGAATTTTTTTAAGGGGTCTTTAGTTATTTAAGTTTGTCAATAGAAATTCTTGCAACAATAAGCTTATGACATAAATCATGTCATGAACAAGCTTGGACTCTCCAAGTTGGGTGAAAAGCCATTAATACCCTCCCCCCTTCTTGATTTGGGGTGATTTACTTAACACTAAAAATGTAATTAACCCTTAATTAAACATCCCATTAAACTTTGCTTAATCCGACCCCCTAAATTAGGGCGGGTAAATTAACCAACCCTAATTTACGCGCCAAAATCAGATCAGTAGCCAATTATTCTGCGCTTCCGCCCCCTCTCTTTGCAAAGCGAATAACTCTGGCTGTGTCTCTCCATCGCCGGAACAGCCCTCTATTTTCTTCTTCTCCGTCAAGCATTGTCCGAGCCGAGCTGGGTGGTAATCGAAAGGGTTTCTTGGCTTTCCATACCGGTATGTGAATTTAGGGAAATTGAGTTTGTTAGTTTACTTACCCTGCGGGATTAGCTTAAACCGTGTGTTTAACTCTGAATTGAATTGAAAATGGGGGCGACCCTGATTGAAAATGGATATTTGATTTGAATTGAAATGGTTAAATGTTGAATTGGTGATTTGTGCGATTATTACCGGTATGACTACACTATATATATATATATATATATATATATATATATATATATATATATATATACATACATACATATCTATCTATTTGGTTATATCTAGCTGCATTTCCAGGTGAATGGTAATCGTATTAATCTTAAAATATTGATTATAGTGTGACACAAGTTTAAACTTGTTAATGGCTATGTGAACTTCTATCTGCATTTCAAGGTGTATTGATTATAGTGTGACACAAGTTTAAACTTGTTAATGGCTATTTGAACGGAATTATGGATTTTGTCTATGTGTATATTGGTTTGTAGTTATTGTATTGAATAAAAACAGGATCTCGGTGAAGCGTGATGGAAGATAAAGTTTGTATTTTTATATTTTACCTGTGGAGATTGAAAAAGACGTCAATGGTCTATGGTCTTGGAAGTATGTAGGGTGTGAATCAAGAAGTTTCGACGATTACGAGTGTCAAAAAACATTACATTTGAAGAATTGTATGACATGGTGAAAAATGAGTTGGAAATCGATACAACTAAGTATGAGTTTGAGATGAAATATATGGTCCCCATTAGTAAAGCTAGACCGATGGTGCTTGATTGCGATAAGCTTGTGAATCGGTTTATATATGTTTGTAATTTAAAACAAGATGCTTTATTAATATGTTTGAAGGAAAAGGAAAAGTGTACCGAGTTTTATGAAAGTCAAAAAACGTGTGAAGTAGTAAATGTGTCGGAAATTCAAGAAACATGTGTTGAAAGAGATGAAGAGACAGATGTTGATGTTTTGGCAAATGGGATGAAAGAGATGTTGGATGTAAGAAGAGAAAGCATGGAGACATGTGTTGAAAAGAATGTTAATGAAGAGATAAATGTGGATGTTGTTGGGAATGCCATGGAAGAGATGTTGGATGTAAGAATAGAAAGCATAGAGACATGTGTTGAAAAGACTGTTAATGAAGAGATAGATGTGGATGTTGTTGGGAATGCCATGGAAGAGATGTTGGATGTAAGAATACAAAGCATAGAGACATGTGTCGAAGATTCTCATTTGAACACGGGGGGTGACAACATGGACTTTAATGAGCAACTTGAAGACTCTTTATTGGTGAATTTGGGTGAAGATGTTTATTTAGAAGAATCATATCGGAGAATTAGCATGCGCAATGGTGATGAATTGTCAAATGAGAATCTTGATGTCTTTGTTGAGAGAAATGAGATTGTTGATCCCTTGAATGCACCCCCAACTATGGTTAACGTGCAAAGAATTGAACATGAAGACTTTCGTTGTAGCCGTACTGTAAGTGATACTTTAGTGTGCATTCCCGAACATGAAGACTTTCGTGTGAATGATCCGTTTAAATGCAAAAGTTTTTGGTATTCAAACTTGCGAAGTTGGCTCTGAAGTACAAGTTTGAATTCAAAACGCAAACTTCCAACAAAAGCGTTTATTCGATTTTATGTGAAGCCGCCGGATGCAAATGGCGTTTATGTGCCACCAAACTTCAAGCACCTTCGAGCGATTTGTAGTGGTAACGTATGCAAATAAGCATAGCCGCACACCTATTGCTCCTCGAAAAGACCATAGACATGCTACGCACAAGCTAATTGGCACATACTTTGCGGAAGGTTTAAAGATGCCAATCGTATTAACGCACAAAGGACTTGATGCATGATTTCGGGCAAGAATTTGGATATGATGTAACTTATTGCAAGGCGTCTGAGGCTAAGGGTTATGCGTAGAAGGATTGATAAGGGGTAATCCAAACAAAAGTTAGGGAGAATTACCCAAATATTGTTATAGGCCGAAGGCTAGAAACCCGGACACTGTATATCATATTGAAAAAAGTGATGGGAATGTTTTCAAATACTTTTTCATGGCACTTGGTCAAAGTATTGAGGATTTTATTTGGCGATCACGGAAAGTCATTTCTGTGGACGGCACGCATTTAAAAACACGTTATAAAGGGACCTTACTTGTGGCAACATGTCAAGATGCAAATCATCAAATATTTCCACTTGCTTGGGGTGTTGTTGCTTACGAAAGTATAGAGTCTTGGACATGGTTTTTGATAAGCTAAAACCCATCATTGGGGACACGAATGATCTTGCGATACTTTCTCGATCGTGCCGATAGTATTAAAACATCTTTCAAGGCGGTGTTTAAGAATGCGCACCATGGGCATTGCATGTATCACATGCAAAAGAATTTGAGGATGAAATATCCCCAGGCGTGGTGTGGAAAGCTCTTTCGACAAAGGCTGCGCAGAGCTATCTGACGAAATTCAAGTTGCATTTGAAACTTTATGTAGTAAATGTCCGAAAGTCGTGAATATTTGAAAAAGCAGAATTCCTATGTGGGCTAGAGCTAAATTTGAGGATTTCGTTACAACATAATGACCACAAACCATGCCGAGTCTGTGAATGCTAGGCTAAAGCGTGCACGAGAATTTTCAATTGTTGGGTTGATTGAACATATCCGGGAGATGTTACAGAGTTGGTTTGCTAAAAGAAATGAATCATCTACAAATTGCCAAGATGCTCTTACTCCCAAAATTGAAATCGAAGTGAACAAAAGCTTGAGTCAACGAAACGATTTTCAGTTAATACACTTTCCTCCAGATAAGTATGATGTTCGTGACAAGGATGCTGTTATTTCTTACATCGTTGAGTTGGATTTGAAGACTTGTACATGTAAAAAATTCCAGATGGATATGTATCCATGCGAGCATGCACATTTCTTTGTGTTAAAGTATACTGAGGAAGCACGCCTCAAGTATTGCACTTGGTATTATAGCGTCAATTGTTGGAGGCTAGGTTATTCCAAATGTGTGTATCCACTTCAAAATGAAGATGAATGTGTGTATCCCGATGATGTGCTTAACGATGTGGTTTTGCCACCGAAGGTGCCAAAGAGACAAAGTGGACGGCCATCAAAAAAGAGAAGCGCTCACCAGGGACGTAAAGAGCGAAGTATGTTTGTGGAAAATGCGGTGTCAATGGTCATTACGCTTCCACTTGTAAGAGTTTGATTGGTGGAGAAATGCTCACCAGCGACACTCCTACTTTGCCATGATAAGGTATTGTATGTATTAATATTTAGAGTTCTTTTTATATTCAATCATGTTACATTGCATTAAGCTTGTTACCTTATTTCTTTGACAATGTTACGGAAAGCGATGGGATACATATTGTGGTCAATTTAAAGTATTAATGTTGATGAAGAGGATGAGATGTTTACATATTGTGGATGTTTAATCATTGAGGATGATTGGTTGATGTGTAAGATTCAAGACGTAACTTGTGTTGTATTTTGAATAATGGAAAGTGATGTGTTGATGTGTTTGTTTGTTATTGTATTTTGAATAATGGCAAATTCTATGTGTTGGTTGTTCTTCTTTGGTTGATTGGTTGATGTTTAAATCTGAAGATGTAGATTTATGTTGAATTTTGAATGATGGCAAATTGATGTGTTGGTTGTTCTCATTTGTTTAATGTGAAAGGAAGTTGTTCGAGTGTCACGAATGTGGTGTTTCGTCCCATTAAGGGTGTTGTAAAACATTCACTCTAAAACAGTTTAAACTTGTGTCGGCCCTGGAAACAAGTTCAAGCTTGTGTTGCCCCAGGATACGGGTTTAACCATTCAAATTCATATAATACCAAGAAATTAAGTTTTTATTTCGTAATGAAATGTACAGAAATATACAGAGAAATCTGAGAATACCAAGAAATTAAGTTTTTATTTCATAAGATGAAATACGAAATAAAATGTTAGACAAGTAATAGTCAATAATACAAGTTTCTTTTGAGATGAATTGTTCCCTACCTGGTCTTCTCAAGTAGTGTCTCCAGCGAGCAATCCTTTCTCTATCATGGAGTAACATTTGAACCATGGAATCTGAATTAAGACCTCTCAATAACTCAGGTGACGTTGATCTCAACTTGTTCAATTTTTTTGCATCATTGTCTCGCATGCACTTTATCATTTCAATATCATTTTGAAGGACACCGATTGTGCATTCAAGTTTATCTGCTTTCTTCATCAAGTTCACAGAGGTAACATCTTCATGTGGCCCAAGTAGATGAAGACACCTTGCCATATGGCCTAGTAGATGAAGACACTTTGCCATATGGCCCGATGAGATCTGAGACACCTTGTCTGCCATATGAAATAGTCACATTTGACTTCATCATCCTGCAAAATAAGAAATTCCAATTATTATACTGACACATTATCCCTTGAAAGTAAATGGAAAGTATAACCAAAAAAATTAGTCATACCGGCCAATAAGGACAACCGTAAACAGTCTCTCCTGGTTAGCACTGTTCTGAAGTCACCAATTTTGCGAGAACGCCATATTTGCATAACAATGTACGCTCATGAAATGTCCCGATTCATTTACCTTGCTAGAAGAATCTGAAATTGGAGAAGTACCTATATTTTGCTTCAGGTTCGTTTCAGAGATTGCAGGCACTATGAAAAGAATTGTGCATAATTGAATATTAAATGGTCTGTCTATATCTCAAAATTAACTCACCAAAATTAGCTCATTAAGTAATTGATGTCTAGGTAAATTCACCCCAAATTTACGGAAAAACAATTATGTTGCCTCGGAAAGCCCCTGGAAGAAAAGCTAAAACAAAAGAGCGAGTAACTCACCAAAATTAGCTCTGTTAAGGCAATGATGCTCTGTTAATTCACACAAATATGTTAGAAATTAGTTCAAATTCAAAAAAAAAACGTAACAACATTGTGGAAAAACAAAAGAGGTACAACGGAAAGGCCCTGAAGAAAAGCTAAAACAAAAGAGCGAGTAACTCACCAAAATTAGCTCTGTTAAGGCATTGATGCCCTGTTAATTCACACAAATATGTTAGAAATTAGTTCAAATTCAAAAAAATGAAACAACATTCTGGAAAAACAAAAGAGGTACTTCGCAAAGCCCCTAGAAGAAAAGCTAAAACAAAAGAGCAGAGTAAGTCACCAAAATTAGCTCTAGTTGGTTTCTTTAATGGAGATTTTGAAGGTTGAATGGTGGGAAGATCAAAAGAGGGAAACACATCAATGAAAGGGGCGGGGGTGTACTTTGGTTGGTTAGAGGGGTTAGTTGTGGGTGAAGAATTCGAATCAAATCAAATAGGAGAATTTGAAAATTTCTAAATTTTGGGCGATTCTTAGCGGGAAAGCAGGCCCCCAAAAATTTTGGTTGCAACAATTGAGAGGGGAGCAGCTTAAGGCGGGAATTGATGATGAGGGAGGGAGAGAGTAGGGTTCCGATCACAAAATTAAAAAAAAAAATCAAAATAATAATACAATAATTATTCTAGTTACATCATTTGATTGATTATATTTATTTATTTATTTATTCTAGTTACATCATTTGATTATAAAAAAATAGTTAATACATACATCTTCTTACTACTAAATAAAAATTAATAATAATAAATAAAACAAAATTAAACGGACTTTCGATTCCATTAGAACTACTTATCGTGTGACATATACTCACGTAAGACACCCTAAACGGACTGATTGAGTGACATACTCACGTAAGACACCCTAAATGGACTTATGGTGTGACATACTCACGTAAGACACCCTAAACGGACTTATTATGTGACATACTCACGTAAGACACCATAACCGGACTTCTGATTCAATTAGGACTAATTGAGTGACATACTCACATTAGACACCCTAAATGGACTGATTGAGTGGCATACTCACGTAAGACACCCAAAACGGACTAATTGAGTGACATACTCACATTAGACACCATAAACAGACTTATTGTTTGACATACTCACGTAAGACACCATAACCGGACTTCTGATTCAATTATGACTACTTATGGAGTGACATACTCACATAAGACACCCTAAACAGACTTATTGAGTGACATACTCACGTAACACACCCTAAACGGACTAATTGAGTGACATACTCACATTAGACACCCTAAACGGACTTATTGAGTGACATACTCACGTAAGACACCTTAAATGGACTTATGGTGTGACATACTCACATAAGACACCCTAAACGGACTGATTGAGTGACATACTCACATTGGACACCCTAAACGGACTTATTGAGTGACATACTCACGTAAGACACCCTAAATGGACTTATGGTGTGACATACTCACATATGACACCCTAAACGGACTGATTGAGTGACATACTCATATTAGACACCCTAAATGGACTGATTGAGTGACATACTCACGTAAGACACCCAAAACGGACTAATTGAGTGACATACTCACATTAGACACCCTAAACGGACTTATTGAGTGACATACTCACGTAAGACACCCTAAACGGACTTATGGAGTGACATACTCACATAAGACACCCAAAACGGACTGATTGAGTGACATACTCACATTAGACACCCTAAACGGACTGATTGAGTGACATACTCATGTAAGACACCCAAAACGGACTAATTGAGTGACATACTCACATTAGACACCCTAAACGGACTTATTGAGTGACATACTCACGTAATACACCCTAAATGGACTTATGGAGTGACATACTCACGTAAGACACCCTAAACGGACTGATTGAGTGACATACTCACGTAACACACCCTAAACAGACTAATTGAGTGACATACTCACATTAGACACCCTAAACGGACTTATTGAGTGACATACTCACGTAAGACACCCTAAATGGACTTATGGTGTGACATACTCACATAAGACACCCTAAACGGACTGATTGAGTGACATACTCACATTAGACACCCTAACGGGACTTATTGAGTGACATACTCACGTAAGACACCCTAAATGGACTTATGGTGTGACATAGTCACATAAGACACCCTAAACGGACTGATTGAGTGACATACTCACATTAGACACCCTAAACGGACTTTATTTATCTTCATATATCTATCAAAATAAAATTTTCTACCCAACTTTAACTTTGTGTCCAGTTATATGGTTTTGTTTTAAACTTGATTATAGGGTTTAAATTTGATAATCAGTTCCAAAATGAACATAAGTAAGAAATGAAGTACAATTACATGCAAAACCAAAAATGTAAATGTTGATAATACTAACCTTTGGCTATTATTCCATCATCCTTCCTTATATTTGAATAACACACATTAGCATTTATGCCAGAATTCTTTAAGGCAAGGATATCTTCAACAAGCAGTCTGCCGTCATCATTCCTAGATCCACCGTTAATAGCCATTACAAAGAGAGACAGAGTCGATTCCACAACAACCTGGAGACACCATAGTCCTTAGCAATCCACAAAGCTTCTTTGATAGCCACAAATTCTCCTTGAAGGATGGAGTTTCTTCCCATAAATCCTACGAATCCTCTCTACAATATTCCATTACCGTCTATGAAGACCCCACCAATGGCCACCATGCCTCTACCATTCTCATCAATATCCATGCAGCTGGCATAAGTGTTGACCTTAATCCAGCCCTCAGCAGGAGGTTCCAAAGCAATCCAATGAGGCTCCTTCACAACAAGAATACATTAATTAGAACATCCAATAGTCATAACAACATTATACATGTGTTAAAATCAAATTTAAAGCATGATTTTTTTAATACTAAGAATGGACTATAGGAGATGAGCCCCACATCTTGATGGTACAAGAGTCTCCGATCAGTAGTTGCATGGTTGCTCCAAGTAAAGCGCAGTCGAGTAGCCCAAATCTATCAAGTTACAATTCTTTGACATTGAAGTTGAAGTTATCAATCCTACAAAGATTATTCTCGAGAGATGACAACATGAATTCTATTTGGGCGGGCTTCAATCTGATTAATATCGAGCAAATCTGAATTCCAAATGATACAAATACCTCCAGATCTTCCAATAGGAGGAGGATAATGTATGGAACCTATAAAACCAATCTTAGCAATGACTTTAAAGGCTTTTTTTCGCCTGGACGGTTTCAAGAAGGACTGCCACATCAGGTTTCTGTTTCAAAAGAAGCTCTTTGATGTGTCTCCTAAATTCTTTGGAGCCAACACCTCTGCAATTCAAAATGATGATCTTAATGATACCAGTGTGATGAGAGGGGATGTTCTCAAAAGACGAAAAATTACTATGAATCATTGCTTCCAGGAATTCCAACTTGGGATCCTTCGGTCCTACTGATGATAGACTCACATTCCACATCTGAATCATCTCCTTCCAGTTTATGGCTATTATGCAGATCCTTCGCCTGTGCACATATTCAACCATCAAACAAGACTCCACCTCCCAAGTAGATGTATATTTGAGTTTAGTTTGGTCTGTGCCATAAAATTCTCGCCATTCTCTTCAATAGAGGCTTGGTATTGTTGCTTTGTTAGGTTTACAAGTGACTTGTCTCCACTCTTTAGATTGAAAAATAAAAGGAATGGAAAATGATTTTGACACACAATTTACGTGTCATTATCCCCGAAATAAGTGATTGTGTGGTCCGAATTTTTGTGTTATTTTGTTTTCTTTTTTAAGTGTTAAAATGTGTGGTTATAAAGTGTTGTGTGAATGAATTATGTGTACCAATTACATTGCCTAAATCACTATCCGAATGGAATTTAAGCTATATTTGGAAAAGCAATGACCTAGAAAATCCAAAAGATTCTGAGGTCATTTTACGAGTTACTTTAAGAAATGTCTGTGACATTGTACCATTATTAGTGCATCAATATTATTTTATTAATTGTACTTTTCATTTGCGCACCCCCTCTTTTATTGTACTTTTTATTAATTGCAGAAACATATACGGAGTATAAAGGTTCTTCTTTTTTATTCATCCAAATCCCCTCCCTTCTTATTCTACTATTTTATTAATTGCAAACCTTAATACCCTAATTTATTTGCATGCATGCAACAACTGATGTATAAGAAACTACATCCATACGTTTCAAAAAACAAAAGAAACTACGTCCATGATATCATTCAAACAAATAATAAAACACTTAAAAAGATAATATTCTAAATGATTTCATAAGAAAAAGTTATTACATAATATCAAAATAGACTGATAATATTATAAATAATTTCAAGTTCATAAATATTTTACAACATAATATTATTAAAGAAAATACAAATATGTAGATAAAGTGGGGTTTGGATGGGGATGGGATTTGATCACATGCCGTGATCCGAGAACTCTATAACATGCTCTCTTATTGGGAGAGTTTGTGGTCGAACCCCAACTCCACTTAGGGCCAAAGAAACATTATTGTTCCCGGCCATGGCATCATGCGATAGTGCCGCGAATGCGGATGCACATCGCCTTTACAATTTTGTAAGCATCATTGCACGATCGTATCGGATCGTTGATTTTCTTTTTATTTGCTTTTGATGTTGTCATTGATATACGCCACTTCAAGATACATGGAATCCGACTCTGTGTCATCCATATTTTCAGTTGATCAATTTCATAATGGCATTCATGTCTTCGGCGCGTCAATTTTCTTTCCAATTCTTCAACCTGGTTTCTTAAATCTGCGATCTCCTTAGTATGCTTATCCATTTTCTTCTTACCTTTTCTGCTTTTATTTGTAATAAATATGAATTGTACACCTGTGGTAATACAACTATTTATAGGCCCATTTTATCTTTTTTAAAGGTGGTGGCGTCTCTTGATTTACCCTACCATGACACCCTTCGATTGATATCTCAGATGAGACCCTTCGTGATTGATATATGTATCTCTTCGATTTACACTACCATGAAACCCTTCACATTAGTAATCTGATCTCTTGATTTACACTACCAGAGACCACTTCACATTCGTATCTCTTCGATATACTACTATTTATAGGTCCATTTTATCATTTTTTTAATAGTTTAATTCCAGTTCTTACCATGAACAATCTCAAACATGTCTCATTGACCAAACAATCTTGAACTTGTGTAACGTTAAATCAAACTTGTGTCAAAACAATCTTGAAAGCGTGTAAAGTTAAAATTAAGAAATGAATCCATTATGTTAAGCAATTTAATGACAAAATATCAAATATTATAACAAATCATCATTTATAATGTTAAGCAATTTAATGAATCAAACCATAGCATGGATTATGGAATTGTATAATTTTTTAATCAATTACAATTACAATTAACGTTAACTATGTTGATTTGTATAATTCTTTAAGAATCAATAAATTAACTTCTTCATTTCAATGGGTCAAATTTTCTAACAAATAATGTTAACCAACTAATGAATCAAACCCTAGTTCTCAAACATGGAAGAAAATAACAATTACAAATACAATATACATAATAATAAGAATGAAACCAAATTTCTCCTCCAAAAGATTCTTCTTCAAAATAACAATTACCAATACAAACCCTAGTTCACATCATAAGAGAGAATTACAATTACAACTACAATACATAATAATAATTACACATTTTTCAAACACCATTGTTCTCCTTTCAAACACCCTGATTCAAAAGAACAATTACACATTTTACTTCTCCTTCAAACCGTTCTTCTTAAAAACGAATTAAATTGTTTATAATGACATCTTAGTTTATGGTTTTCATAACCAAAACCCTCATAGACGGTGACGGTTAACATCTATGGATGAAATTCCCATGAAAGCAATTCCCCAACCAACTTCTTTCTCCAATCTGGAATATGCTTCTTCCCAATCAAGGATATATTCACTCTTCCCAACATGAACTCCACATATTTAAGAACGAACATGCCACAATCAGTCCTATCAAATTACAAAAATTACAAGATAATAAGTTAGTCACAAAATCAAAACCTTAATAATCTCTATATATATTGCATAAATATAAATTATCAAACATACCCATTCTCTTGAGAGGACACTTCGCTCCAACACCGCTAGCTTTTTCTCGAGAATACTTCTCATAGCCTTTTACAAGCTTCGCATTAAAAGCGGTATGACAACTTGCATAGGCATGACACACCTTGCAAGAATCACTTTTCTAATATGCCCGGTATCTTTGTCACACGAAAATTATCCTAGCACTCGGATCAATTTTCAAAAGAAACCAATGATCACTCTCTATCATCGGCACATACAATGTCTTGCAACCTTCCCATGGTGTGCTACATTCGGGTTCATCCCGTTCACAATATGCCTAAATATTGAATTAAATTCTGATTCTCTTGAGCGTTTCATGTTTAGTGTGTGGAAGTTTTTGACATATGTTGCAAATTGAGTATCAAGGACACGGGCATCTTGGTCAAACAGATTCGGGTACTTTAAGCATCGCCGGCGAACTTCACACAATGAACTATCCAACACCTGAATATAAATGATACTACTTAACAATAGCATACATTTCAATATAAACTGCTGTGTTTTTGTAAAATCTAAAGCATATACTACTTACGTTGCTTGGCAAGCTCTGCCCGCGGTTCGCAATTCCTTTCAAAATCCCCACTTCGATATCAGCGTCAACCAACTTTACACGTTCACTGTGTAAATCAAAAGGAAGAAAAATCAAATTAATCATCAAAATAGGGTTTACAAATTAGGGTTTAAACGCCCCTTATTTTAAGTGTATGACATTGATACCTGTCTTCACATGAAGCCAAAAACTTGTCAACACGCTTCATCAGCACGGTATCCATTTTTCGGAACGGATCATACTCATCAACCTTCTTCACTTTCCTCTTTTTCGCTAGTTTTATAGGAGGGCTGTCACAAGCTCTTCTTTTCTTCGGCGTCGTCGTGTAGATCAAAACGCGTTTACTTCATGAAACATTCAATAACGTAATTACTTTGGGTTACACATATATGCCTATTGACATAAACTCAAATTAATTATTTTTGTAAAACTACCTTTTACACCTTTTTTCCTGCCCTCTTCTTCCAAATCATCCCGATCGTCTTCGTCTTCGATTTCCAAAACATCCCTTTTACTCACCTCGCCTCTCTTTTCGCCTAAGGCATTACTTATTCATAATTTCAAAAAACAAAATTTCATGAATAAATTAGTTCTATCACAAAAACAAACAAATATAGGACAAATTTACCATTATACCTTCGCCGTTTGGGTTTCCTCAACACGCCTACACATGATTCATGACGAGTTCCTCCTCCACGACGTTGACATTTTCATCACCTTTCCCCCCTCGTTTATAATAGCTGGTTCTTCTTCCTCTCTTATCTCAGCTTGCTCCTCCTCCATGCCTCCTTACATACCCTCGTTTATGATTTCATCAGCTTCCTCGTCCATCTCTTCAACTACGGGATTTCCTAATCATAATTTCAAGAAACTAAATGTTATAAACTAATTCTCTCACCAATCTCACCAAAACACATATAGGACAAATTTAACATTATAAACTAATTCTCTCACCAATCTCACCAAAACACATAAAAGACATATTAATTACCTTCTCCGTTTGGGTTTCCCTCACCTTCCTCCCTTATATCAGCTTGTTCCTCCTCTATGCCACCATTTACATCATAATTTCAAGAAATAAAATGTTATGAACTAATTCTCTCATCAAAATACAGAATGAACAAATCAAAAGGACAAGATTCACATTATACCTTCACCATTTCGGGTTTCCTCGACCGTTTCCTCAACCGGGGTATTAGGTTCATTCCCTACCTCCTTCTCTTCAACTACGGCCGTTTCCTCAACCGGGGCATTAGGTTCATCCCCTACCTCCTTCTCTTCAACTACGGCATTTCCTAATCATAATTTCAATAAATAAAATGTTATAAACTAGTTCTCTCCTTTATAAACAACATAAAGGACAAATTTAACTTCATACCTTTGCCGTTTCGGGATGCCTCCACAGTTTCATCTTCCACTTCATTCAACTCTTCATTACCTTCCATTTCACTTGCATGTATAGCATCATTTTTGCATTTTTCACATGCACAACAAAGACGAACCTCCATCAATTTAACTTTCTGTTGGGCGTATCCACTAAAGCGCACATTCTTTTGTTCTCTTGAGAACTTTTACCAACTCTTCGCACATTCTTTTGTTCTGTTTCACTCACAAAGATTTTACCATTTCTTTTAACTTTTCATAATCAACGTTACCCGTTGATTGCTCAGGTGCATTGTCAGTTTCATCATCTTCAACTTCATCTTCCCGGGGCATCAAAAAATAAGCCTTTTCCTTTTCACCTTCGGATGGAACCAACTTTCGAACCGCCTCCACCTGCATTATATACTACTCATAAATAATGTGGAGGTTGCATGTACATACCAAACTTAATATACAAATTAAACATCACCACCTCCCTCGATTGAAGAAGAAGTTGAATTACAGACGAGCTGACCCTTTTTACCGCTCCCCACTTCATCAACCTTGGCAGAGCATTTTCGTCAACAATCTCGGCAAACTTCCTTAAAGAAGGAATAGCTTCAAGTGCCCAAACCTACGATGCATTTACATTCAAGTGATGGACCGAACATAATCATAAAACTTTATCAAGTTATGTATATATATATATATATATATATATATATATATATATATATATATATATATATATATATATATATATATATATATATATATATTATGAATTAAAACACCGGATTTGGCTTATACATACCTTCAAAGCGTGCGGAAAACCATATAAAGTATATCCGATCGGGGGATTTTTGAAAGAATCCCTCATGTCCCTCCTCCAAACATAGATAGTGGCTTCATAAGAAGCGTTTCCCCATGGATACTTATTGAAAGCATCCAAATCCTCAACCAACTTAAAGATCCACCAACCCACCGCACGTCTCTCTTCCGATCCCCACACAACGTACGTCAATATAACGATCAACCCAAGTTTGTAACGGTCATTAGCATCCTTAATGCGATTAAACTTTGCCTAGACATCCTTCCTATACACTTTCGATGAGTTTTAAAATACTTATTAACTAATCTAGACTCTTTTCCTACCCTTTTATCGACATTGCTACCGTCGCCAACCAAGAGACCACTAACCAACATGCGCAAATTCTTCTACACTAAATCGTTTTTTTGCCTCCGACTTTGAACCAAAAAACTTTGGCATCTACATTCCATGGACTCGCTAACCTCATTAACAACTGATGTATTATCATGTTGGCTTGCATATCCTTCAAATGGATTAAGTGTCCAAAACAAGACTGCTCCAACATTTCTTTGTGCGTGTCATTAAGCTTTTCATAAACTTCTATTGTTTTACCAATTGAACAACGGGAAACAACTTCACATTTTGTAGACCTTTCTTCTTCGCTAAGTGCATAAATCAACGGCATTTTTTCAACTTATCTATAACCAACAAAATAACAAATTTCAATTCAATCGAATTAAAGAACAAATGAATGTGAATACACAGTTGAAACAAATAAGAAATTTCAATTCAACACCAACAACTAATAACACATCACCGGAATTGTTTGAGCTAACAAATGATTTGACACCAACAAATTTAACTAATCACATCCCCAAAATCATACATGCACACCACAAAATTTAACTAATCGCATCCCAAATCATACATGCACATACCAATATCGTGATTTATAACCCACCAACAAAATCGTACTTTTTGCATTCGCTCGAATGTTCCGATCGCCTCCTTCCATCGCTCGAATCGTGATTGATCACTTCGGTTGGAGTATAGAGAATGTTGAGGAGATTTGTTTATCACAAGTTCGACCACTGTGTTCATGCGGTGATTTTGGGAAGAATTGGAGGGTGAATTTGGGGAAGCTCTAAATACTTAAAAGTTAATCAAAGGGCCCCGAGAATTTTGGGGAATTGTGTTAACAAATTTAGGGATTTTGGGATAAAATATGAAGGATAAGATGAGGGTATTTCATCAAAAAGCAACGTTTCATAAGGTTTTCCTCTTTTTCATTTTCTTAGTTGGGTCAAAGCTCATTGCTGCAAACCCAAAAGTTGATACGCTTAAAGATGTCATTCCCCCTTTTTTTAAACCTTGTACTACATTCGTCCCATAAAAAATGTCCACATTTTACTATTCACGCAGATTAAGAAACTCAATTAACGTGTTGTGTTTTATTAGTAATAGACGTATATACCCTTATCTAATAATTAATGCTTGCTTTGGAATATGAATGAACATACAACAATAAATGTTAGGCAAGGGGTATGTTTGGAAAAAGAGTATTAAATGATGTATTGGTTTTCTAAAAGGACACTTTTTTGAGACAAAACTTTTTCCAAATGTGGACACTTATTATGGGACGGAGGTAGTATTATTTTTAAGGTATACATCTAAATAAAAAATATATGTTTAATACATATCCCTTATATTTATGTGAAATTGTAAAATCCGTAAAAAAAAATGTAATACTTTGCATTCTACTTAGTTTATGGATCCCGTTGAAAAATGTAATACTTTGTATTCTACCTATAGAAAAATATTTCGGCCCACATGATTTATTTATTTTTACTTTGTTAAATAGAGTAACTTTATACCTATAGCAATATATATATAAAATGTAGATACATATATATTGGTAGATCTACATTTACTTAAATGAGTATATGGATCCCGTTAAAAATGTATTAATTTACATTCTACTTATTTTATGGATCCCGTTAAAAAATATAATATTTGCATTTTATCTATAGAAAAATATTTTGGCCCACGTGATTTTTTTTTACTTTGTTAAGTATAGTAACTCTAGCAATATATATAGGTAAAATGCAAAGCTTTACATGAATATATATGTTTTTTGTGTCTATTTTGATACTGTTGTTTTTTTTATGTGTCATACTATTACTTGTTACACTCAAAATCATATGTATTAAATAGAGTAACTTTAGATACTTATATCATACTATAAGATGAGAGGAAGGTAGCATCACAATGCTCCACGTCTCCCCTTTCTTCAACTTTTGGCTTGCTTCCCCCGCGGACACGTGGCAAGCTCTGGGCTTCACACGAGTCAGCTGCTAGTTTTTTTTTCTTTTCCCTTAACACAATAGAATAACTTTATATATATATATATATATATATATATATATATATATATATATATATATATATATATATATATATATTGGTGGATGTATATTTACTTAAATGAGTTTATGGATCCCGTTAAAAAATGTAATACTTTGCATTCTACTTAGTTTATGGATCCCGTTGAAAAATGTAATACTTTGTATTCTACCTATAGAAAAATATTTTGTCCCACGTGATTTATTTATTTTTACTTTGTTAAATAGAGTAACTTTATACCTATAGCAATATATATATATATATATATAAGATGTAGATACATATATATATATTGGTAGATCTACATTTACTTAAATGAGTTTATGGATCCCATTAAAAAATGTAATACTTTACTTTCTAATTAGTTTATGGATCCCGTTAAAAATGTAATACTTTGCATTTTACTTATAAAAAAATATTTCGGCCCACGTGATTTTTTTTTTTACTTTGTTAAGTTAAGTAACTCTAGCAATATATATAGGTAAAATGCAAAGCTTCACATGAATATATATGTTTTTGTGTCTATTGTGATATCATTGTTTTTTTGAGTCAATATATATTACTTGTTACACTCGAAATCATATTTATTAAATTTGTACTCATAAGTATACTCCAAATCGTATTTATTACATTCGAGTAGAATAATGAGCCTAAATCATAGCGTAATAAATATATGATTTTGAGTATAATATTGTTGTAAAAAATAAAACGTATATGATTCAATAGATAGGTTGTCAAAGACCAGACCTCTATAGATGTACACGTAATACGTATTTAAAATGGAATTCCTTTATAATTTTATTAATAAATATTCAATTATCCAACGATTAAGAATTGTTGTATGTTTATGTATTAAAATGCAGTCATGGTTGTAATCTATGCTTTTAAAACTCAAACTTTGCTATAGTGGGGAAATATAGTTAGTATATTACCACTATTATCTTTTATCATGGATAAAGTTTGATGGTGTAGTAATATACATAACTATAGGTGCTTGCAATGATTGTATTCCACTATCTTTTGTAACTTATGATAACTAAATTGATGTATGTTTTGAACCAAAAGGGTTTGTATTAACAAAAATCCATGACTATATCATTTCTATGAATGTAAAAATATCATCTACTTCTACGTTTACACCTTTAATAGATTAAAGAATATTATGTATACATAACATATATATATATATATATATATATATATATATATATATATATATATATATATATATATATATATATATATACCAAAATAAAATGTCATCTTAAATAATGGATATGTGATATATACGACTTGGGTTAAGGAAGGAGAGGGAAGAGCCCGGGGAGGGGGAAGGTAAGGCTAGATGTTTACTTTTGTAGGTGGATAATGGTTATAGGCATAGTAGAATACATAAAAGGGTGGATAGTGGGAGGGGGGATAGGGCCAGCTGTTAACTACTAACTATTATTGTAAAAATTGCATAGAGTAACTTTATTATATATATATATATATATATATATATATATATATATATATATATATAGACACACACACACAAACGCTGTTAAAATATATGATATTTTCCGTTTGACCTCTAGAAAAATATTGTAGGCATATAATTATTTATAGATGTATACGATTATTCACTTGATCTACATTTACCTAAATGGGTTTATAGACCACTGTTAAAAGATGCAATATTTTGCATTTTACCTCTAGAAAAATATTGTGGGCCTCGTAAAATTTTCTTTTGTAACTTATGATAGCCAAACTACTGTTTCTTTTGTATTATATGGCTTCATGTTAATAAAAATCCGTGATTGTATCATCTCTATAATTGTAAAAATGTATTGTGAAACCTCGAGAATAAATTAAATAGTTGGTCTATGTAATGAATATGCGATATTATTTTCTCTAAATAATATGTAAAATAGAAAAGACATTTTCTATTATCCTGTGGCAAAAGTGGAGCCACATGTGAGGAAATTATGAGAAGTAATTTTCCTAGATATGTCGCATGTTTAATTAAATATTCATTTAAATAATTAATGGATAAATTAAGAGAATGATTTTCTAATGATTATCTTATTTATGGAGATTATCTCTTATTTATGGTAAATATCTTTTTCTTTTGGAAGAAGATAATTGTCTTGTGAAAGGGATAAACTCTCTCTTGTCTAGTTTTTTTTCTATATAAAGAGAGTTTCTCCCAATACTATATACACACAACTGTCTGCGCCACTTAGAAAAAGGAGAGAAAAATTAGTTTCTTGTCCTAGTCATCAAAAGAAGAAAAACCTAGGGTTTTCTTGAGCACATTCGAGGAGGCTCTACTGCGAGGATCGACGTCCACCAGTCGTCGCTTGGAGATACAATCCGGAAGACTGCGGCTTCTCTTCAGTTGGGTAAATCTTCAACTTTCTTGTAGTTAGATTAATTTATTATGCGAATCATATCGTTGTAAAATCGTAAATGATTTAATTCCTTGCTTCCGCTGTACATGATCAAGTGTCTCGATCGGTGCTGTGAATCAGATCTGATGATCTAAAGAAAAAACAAGAAAAACGCTCCGGCAGTTGCGCGGACACCCATTGCAGTTGCGCGAGGCGGAAATTTTTCCGGATCCGGTTTTTCCTGCGTTTCGGATCCTGATTCGGGTTCCTGTATATCCAGTAGCCCTTGCATGGTAGATGCATGTAGGGATGACCTATGTATGATAGATCAATGTCTGATGGACCAGTGTATATGGAAACCAGTACGAAAAGTATGCAAGTAAAGATGTAGCATTAATGGTAAGCTAATGACGAATTGAACATCGAGAGTAGAGCCTTCATGATTTATGCATTATAAGTAATAGGTATAGTTATGTATATTCAAGTAGCTGTGTAATGTTAATAAATGCTTTATTTTAAATATGTTATCCGTGTTAAGTTATCCTACCGCCAAGTGTAAGTGTGTATATTCATCTCAGTTGGATATACATGCCCACATGTGTTAATTAACACTTCTTACTCATTACTGAGTCTTGCAAGCTCACTCCGTTTTATTTTATGGAAATAAGAAGATTTACAGGAAACTGAGGGTTACGAGGAAGGAAGTGCTAAGGATTACTTTGAGGTGCAAGAATAAGAACTGAAGAGGATTTCTATGTTTAGTTTTTTCATTCCCGGTTAGTAAATGGCCATATGCCATAGGCCTGTTCTTTCCATTTGATTTGATTTCACTAGATAATTATATGTTTTGGGATGTTGACATTTGATTGGTGATTCTAGATTTGTAGTGGTGGTTGTTATTTTATTTCATTTTCCATGTGATTATTTATCGAGCCAGTTTGTTGTCTGTATTGCTTCCTTTATTCCTTCAGCCTCTGATAATAGTATGTCGGCTCATGTTGTGGTTAATGAAGTTGATTAATTATCCTGTGCCGGGCATTCGTTCCGGGAAAGGGCTCAATACTTGGAACGTGGTGTCACAGTTGGTATCAGAGAATTCCTAGATCCTTTGAGTATACTTGTGTTAGATCACTGCTGCTTAGGATGTTTAATTAATTAAGTATCGATTTTTAGTTTCTTGGATTGTCACTAATATGTGCTTTCATTTCAGAATGCCTCTTACTCGCTCTCAAGGAACTGTCCCACCAATCTCTGAACAGCTCGAGGCTGCTGCTATTCCTCCTTGTTGAAATAGTGTCCTAAACCCAATCGGGTTGAACCGGATCCGACCGGGTCGGATCATTTCTACTATTTCTTTATGTTTGTACATATATTAAATGACTTTTCTGTTGTCATATATATGTTATTTTAGAGAACCAATTATGAATTGTTATATGATAACGTCCTTAGTATTAAGCTGTGATAGAGAAACCGTGATAGGCGATTATGGTTGATGAGATCTCTAATCACTTTAATAAGTTTGATACTTAAATGTCTCTAGGCTGATGTACTATTAAACAGGGCATTGATAGTATAAACAGACTAGCACGAATTAGATGTCTTCTGTCTATAAGGGCAGAGATAGATCTCGTCTATCAAAGTGTAGAGACACTTGGACTGTACGTGGACGTGTATTAGAGAATGCGTACGTTAGACCGACCCACTTACACGGTTAAGTGCCACACTATGTGGCGGTTGTGTAATTATCCTTAAGACCGGAGTCTTCATGACATCACGGTGTGGATTGTCATGCTTTGGCACTATTGAGGTTTCCCCTAGCCATGGGGTGATCATGCGGTAGTGATCGGGTGTGATACTGAAGCATGCGGAGTATACATGATTGGTCGTCCGGGAATCGCGTATCCTATGATTGGGATCGAATATCCAAAATGGCCTTCTTATAAGGAATGACTAGCTCTCATGAATCTTTGCAAAGTGGGAGTAAACGAGTTACTTCGAAAGAGCATGATATCCAGATTATAAGATACGGTCGTTAATATTTGACACTCGATGTACGACCATATGGATATTATTACAGCGATAGGATTGTAAGTTACACGGTAACTGTTTCACATGAAAGGTAGTAGTCATTGCATTTGACTCTTCCGATGATTGGGGGTCACGGTGTGTTGCTAGACGCTATCCCGTGATCGTTAGGCATAAAGGGCATTTTCGTAATTTGCACTTTGTGTCTACGGCCAACATATTCGGAAGCCTATCGGGTCACACACATAAGAACATCTAGCCGGATTAAAATGTGGTTATAGATGATAACCAAATAAGGAAAGTTTATCTCGAGACTATAAAGGTTATAGTGACAAATTAATATGGTGGTATTTATTTATTATGAATAAATTAAATACAAGATATTAATAGTATTATATTAATTATGTTGATTAATTAAATATACATATGATGTATGTATGTCGAAATTATTATGTGTATATGATACACATGTATTTTGCAGATTAATTAATCATAGTACTATATTATTAATTAAATATATATGGCCAAAATTTAAGTGTGTATGACACACGCATATTGCTAATGAATGGCGCCATCTTTTGTGTATTTGGATACATTTGGATTGTGCAATTTAATTAATAAGATTACCATAATATTAATATTAGATATTAATAGATTTTGGAAAAATAGATTTATGGTAATAAGATAAATATTCAATATAAGATATTGACAATATCTTGGAAATATTTAATATAAGATATTAAATTAAATGAGATAAATCAATCAATTATATTTTCCTTATTTTATTGGGAAAATGTTTTTTTCTCCTCTACTCTATATGGGGCGCCACATCCATTATAAAAGGAGGTGGGTGTCAAGCTCTTTTGTACCTCACAATTGCAAGAACTCATAGTTCTTGTGTAAAATAGAGAGCATCCTATAGAGAGTTGGAGATAGAGGAAAAAGTCCGGTCTAGC
Source organism: Gentiana macrophylla (assembly GCA_026214975.1). NCBI lineage: Eukaryota > Viridiplantae > Streptophyta > Magnoliopsida > Gentianales > Gentianaceae > Gentiana > Gentiana macrophylla. Next base: position 75,518,880 of record CM047809.1, on the reverse strand, counting down.
AACCGGAGTATTCCAATAGCAATCCATGATGGTATTCCGACGGGCTGTTCGTGAGGACTAGCGGTAGAGGCCGAACACTTGGGCGGCTCTATGCAGAACTACTCTCCTTAGACGGTCAAAGCGTCGATCTTTTAGATCAACCAAGGTAACAACCGTCTACTAGCTTATTTGTTTATTGTTTAAACGAAGTCGATCTTGGGTAAAAGGAAATCAAAATTTTGAATTCCGCTGCGTTCCCGCGTAGATTTCCTATCACTCCTCAGGTTAACGCAAACTTCACCCCTCAACGGACGACAGAGCAGACAAAGAAGGTTCATTTCCTCAGACCAGTACTCGGCAGAATCTTCCAGTTTCATCGCAGCCAGCTCAACCTACAATTCCTGCATTTTTCCCACATAGCCCAAAGCCGGTACCTTCTCGGGTCACACCCAGATCTCGGAAACACGATTTGAGCTCCAAAACCTTATGGTTTCTATCCGGGTGCATACCATTTCTTACACCCACAGGCACCTTTCTTGAACTCCTATCAACCCCCAATTCCTCATATGAACACACATGGATCTCGGTTTACTACTCCATCCCCATTCAGTGGACTCAGAGGTATAAGTAGGGGAATTAGCACATGACATGTGGCACCATGAGCCCCTGCACTAGAGGAAACGCCCAGGTACAACAACAGTCCATATACTGAACTGACCAGGAATAGGGCACCGACCTATGATGGCACTCCTGACCCCAGGAAGGCGGAAAGATGGATTAAGCAGATAGTAAGAGCATTCCAGGCTATTGAACTTCCAGAGAACAAGTAGGCCAGGATGGGAGTTTCGTTTCTTGTTGATGGTGCTCGAGAGTGTATGGATCTTATTGAGGTTAACAGAGGACCGACTCAAGATTGGGCTACTTTCATAGCGTTGTTTTATAAACAATTCATTCCACCATCTTCCCAAGTAAAGAGAGTTGACGAGTTCTTCCAGCACCCAGAGAGGCACGTCTGTGATGGGGTATTCCCAGAAGTTTACTGAATTGAGAGCTTATGTACCTCAAGTTATGGCCAACAAAAATCTAAAAATGAGCAGGTACATTGAAGGCCTATCCCCTAACATCAGGGGTAACTTTGTTGGTGTGTTACTGTGTTTGTGTGTTACTTGGTTGGTGTGTTACTTTGTTGAGAATAAAAATAGACTAGTGTGTTACTTTGTTGGTGTGTTACTTTGTTGAGAACAAAAATAGACTAGTGTGTTACTTTGTTGCTGTGTTACTTTGTTTGTGTGTTACTTGGTTGGTGTGTTACTTTGTTGGTGTGTTACTTTGTTGAGAACAAAAATAGACCAGCATGTTACTTTGTTGGTGTGTTACTGTCTTACTGTGTTGGTGTAGTGTGTTACTTTGTTGGTGTGTTACTTTGTTGAGAACAAAAATAGTGTTACTTTGTTGGTGTGTTACTTTGTTGAGAACAAAAATAGACTAGTTGTTACTTTGTTGGTGTGTTACTTTGTTGAGAACAAAAATAGACTAGTGTGTTACTTTGTTGGTGTGTTACTTTGTTGAGAACAAAAATAGACTAGTGTGTTACTTTGTTGATATGTTACTGTGTTACTGTGTTGGTGTAAACGCTTCGATAAAATTCGGCTTTCAAATACTACGTCGAAAGGGTATCAAATTCGGTCTCAATATGAAGATAAAAAAAATATGAACTTTGGTAAAACAATTTTGATGATTGGTGATCTAAATCAAAAGTTACAGTCGTTTATAAGAAAAACACGCTCCGGTTAATACAAATATTTTTCGGCTTTCAAAATATACATCGGAAGGGTATCATATTTGTGCTCAAATTAAAGAGCAAAAAAAAATGAATTTTTGTGAAAAAAATTCGATGATCGGAATTATAAATCAAAAGTTACGAGTGTTTGAAAAAAAAAAAAAACCAACAACAACAACAACAACAACATGAAGCAGTCAAGCAGGGGACGATGTGAAGCATTGTATATGCGTGCGGCGCGTCTCTTTTATTAAAAGGGGTATTTTTATCCGTCTGAAACTTTTTTTTGTCCTTTTTGCAACTAAAAAAAGGAGTGTGTCCTACTTATTCATTTTGTAAATATTTTTGTCATTTTCCCTTAATCCCCCTTAAATAAATGTAGTCAAAATAAATGTTAAAGGGTATTTACGGTATTTTAATGGTGTAATTTTTAGTAAGGGCAAAAACGTAAATGTACTACCCTTTACCCCTTATATATACCCCTTTTAATCTCCAAAACCTATTCATTTTATCCCTTAGGGCACTCCTAGCATATGCCCCAAATTTTATCCCTAAAATAATATAAAATAATACATATCCCTGTTTTACAATATCTCAATTCAAAAACCTCCACAACAGCATCCCTATCCTTATCCCTATAACATTTCAAATAATATTAAATAATTTATATTCTACCTCAAAACCGTATTTATATACATAAAATAGTTATTATTTCACTCTAGCAGCATCCCTATCTCTATCCCTATAATTTTAATAATTAAATATGTTTGGGGCGTGAATAGTGCATCCCCACAAGTAGGGATGCACTGTTCATATCCCTAAAAATAAATAGGGATATGGACTCTGCTGTGGAAGTTATTTTGGGGTAAACTCTATTTTTTATCTTCATTTTAGGGATAGGGCACCATATAGGGCTTCTGCTGAGAGTGCCCTTAAGTTTCAGCCGTTGCAAATGAGAGAAAGAGAGGAAAAATGAAAAGAAAAAGAGGGGAATAAGAAAAGAGAAGAGATGAAGAAAGATTTCCACCTTCCGGGTAATCCGACCGTCGAAATTACAAACCAATTACACCAAAATGCTTCTCTTAATGAGAGCTTAATTTTGATACAAGTTTCATTCCGATCGGGTAAGAATCAAAAAACCCATTTTCTAGATCTAAGTTGTGTTCTTGAATTTTTCTTAGCTTTTTATGTATTGAAGGTTGTAGTAATCTTAATATGTCGTTTTGGTGTTAGTTTCGAAGTGGGTTGTTTGTGGACCTAGAGGTTCTTGAAGATGCTAGTGGTTTTCTTGGAGTCTTCATGGTGTCTTTTGAAGATTCAAGCTTGAATGCATCTTTTCTTCAAAAGATTTGAGGTAAATGGGTGTTCAACCAAATCTTTAGTTTTTAGTAACCTTTAAATATTGTCCATGACTTGTAGAAATGTTAGATTTGATTGTTATAATGTGTTAGAAGTGTTTTGGATTCAAAGTTTGTAGTTTTTCAGTTCAAGCATGTTTTAGAGTAATTTCATATCACTTTGGCTTGAATATATTTCATATTTATATTGGTGTTTAGATCTAGTATAATATTTATATTGATGTTTAGATATAGTATAATGTTGCAAGCATGTTGTAGAATAATTTTTGTATTATTTTCGTATGGATTTGGAGTAGATTTAGTGTTTAAAATTTTGAAGAAAACATGGATTTCTATCCTAGAGTGTTGGCTGTTTTTCTAGTCAAAAATGGGTTATGTGGAATGTTGTAAAGTCAAGTGTACGTGTTCTAGTGACTTTGGCTCCGCACCATGTTTCACGGGAGCATTGGAACACTATACATTTGATCTTATGTGATGTTGACTTAAGTTCAATGTCTTACTTATAACATGACGAAGTTAAGGGTTCATTTTCTGGTGTATTCGGCTCAGCACCTTGTGGAGACCCTCTGCGGGGAGATACTCGGGATCACCGGAAGCCTTATTTCTTAGCCTCATGGGTATTGGATTAATTTCTAATATTTCTGCGCTACATGCTAAGTTATGTAATGTAGAGTCCGTCTAGGGTTTAGTGGTCCTTAAGAAGCCTTTTATGTGCAATGAACTTAAGTGGTTAGTTTAATCGCTTGAATACGTACTTGACTTGTCTAAAAGGTAAAATATGTTAATCTTTGATGAGGCACGGTTATACTACGCTACATGGTATTGTTACACATCCACACTTTTAGATACTTGTGTCGGACTCGTATAATGATCCACATGAATTGCGTCATGAGCAATCATGTCCTATAGAGGTGTTGAGGATATGTCTCGGTGCATTCTCACCCAACAAAATGTCCTTGGATTAATGTGTAACAAATGTCTTATGTGGTTGAGGCAACTAGTGAGAGTACTAGTAGAGTGTAGTGAGCGAGTGAACATATGTGTAATCATGATTGTTTGACTTGCCCTGCGATATTATTAGTATTGTTATTATTGCTAATCCTTGTGTTATAATAGGTGTAGATTCGGTGATATTACCCTTTACTAAGTACGTTTGTACTTACCCTTGAGTATGTTGGTTTCCCCACCCTGAGAAGGTGGTTTTGTTGTAGGTTGAGTTGACGATCGCTTAAGAGTGATTCCCAAAATTCCAGCAGTTGAAGTTGTTGGAAATAAAATTTATGTTTTGATGATGATTCATCACTTAGTTAATTAATTGTTCTTAACCCCATTGATGAAGTGTCATAACTAACTGTTATAGTGCAAAGCAAAAAGATGTCTAGATACCAATGTATAGAATTTATTAAAGTCTGATAGTTGTATAAGTTTAATCAGACAAGCACTGTAATTGTTCTTGACCAAAACTGAGAAATGGAGAAACTGAGATTTCGACTAGCTGAGATCCTACGACAAACTGACACTGATACACCTACTGAAGAAGGTAAGTTATTTGAGAGTTCTGAGACTCGGTTGGCTTATCTAGAAGATGGAAGAAGCGAGGACACAGACTCGATTATTGAAGAATGAAGAACGAGGCTCAAACTCGATTATGAAGATTAAAAGTCGAGGCTCTGTAGAGTTGGACTTGAGCAAGATTGTGGTGACTGAATCGACTTTATAGATCTTGTGTGAAGACCTAAGAATCATAAGGTCAATGAATTCTTAGATGATAAATGTATCATGGTGTACTCGATTAAGTCAATTGTAATCGAGATGAAAAGCTGAGTCTTGATATTTGAAGAAGAATAAAATCTCGATTAATGCTCCAAGACGTTAAAGCGATAAGTGAAAAAAAAGCGACAAGGAAACTCGCTTTTTATAAGTCGACCATCCAACAAATCGAAAGTACAATCGAGCGTTGTAAAGAAAGAAATTTCATTGGATGAGTTCTTGACCAAAGCATGAGCGGTCGAAAACATAGCCGTTACAAAGCAGGATAAACCCCTATAAATACATTACCTCTACAACATCAAAAATAGAGTACATGTATATGATAAAAAGCAAGAAAATCTATCTAGTCAAGAAAGATTAAAATTGATGGGGAAAGCCAGAATCTAAAAGAATACCTGCTACATATTTAATTGCAAGATCAAGAAATTTCTTCAAAGTATTCAAGCATATTCAGACAGATTCAAGATCTTACACTTGAAGAAATACAGAGCCGTGCTTAAATTAATCATCTACAAGAAAAGCTCAAATCACAGTTGAATCATAGTCATTGATTCAAGATCTCAACTTTGATTATATCAAAGGTCTAGACTGTGAAACATCAAGAAGGTGTGAAGGACAGTTGAGTGCAGTCAGGAAGACTGTGTTTGTGATGAGCTGGAGAAGAGGCAATTCTACCCTCCAAGGACCAGTGGTTCAAACAATTGAAGAGCAACAATCCTACACATTCTACAAGCGTTTAGATAGTGAAGCTAGGGATTAGCCAAGGACTATCAGTATAGGACTTTTTGTAACTGGGCCATCTCAAAGAAGTTCTAGTGGAATTTTCCTCCGCATCACAGGGGAAGAGAGGACGTATAGGATTACACCACCTGGAACCTCTATAATACTTGTCTATTTACTTTATGCATTCATTTATTTCTTTATAGTGGTTTTCATATTGAAGTTACAAATCTATTGTTAAAGGCTAGTTTTATCCGCTGCCAGTTAACGAGACTAAATATAAGTCAGTATTAACTTATATTCAGTTGAGCTAACTGAACTCCGCACAAGTTAAAGGGAGAGGAACTGAAGATCAGTTTGAGTTTCAGAGAAACTCAGTTCCTGGAACTTTTCCAGTTCAGGATTAGTTTTTGGTGACAAGTTTATTCACCCCCCTAAACTTGTGTTAGCCTTTCCAAAGGACCAACAATTGGTATCAGAGCAGTTCTTTCACTTGAAAGCAGATCTAAGTATACCTCTTAAAACCAACTGTTGAAAACCCTTACTGTACTTCATTACAATGGATACATCTAGAATTACAAATTGGCTAAATAACCCCCTGACTGACTACTTGCAGAATGTTGTCTATGATCTCCAAGATGAAATATTTGAAAGATTCAGTACTACAAGCTTGCACACAAATCCGGAACCTCATTTCAGTTATGATGAAGACATTGAGCTTAATGCGAATATTGATGATGAATCCAGAAGATTTCCATCCTTAAGTGATCTTTCAGAAGAAGCAGAAAGAGAATTAATACGGGTAGCTGACTCTATAGAAGAAGAGCTAACCAGAAATCCCTCCAGTATGAAAGTCATTAATGAGACCCTACCTACAAGCCATGGAGGAGAAAGTGATGAAGAAATCATATTGCTAGGAGCTACACAGACGGTCGCTATCAATAAAGGGAAACAAGTTCTGATCAGCGATGATTCCTCAACATCAGGCTTATCTATCAAACATCAGGAGGTAAATGCATCTACATCTAATCTCACACTGTCCTGAACAATCAAAGAAATGAAGATTTCAATGAAACCTTGGACATACTCATAAAGCAATTAGAAATAATTCAAAGGAATTATGAGAATGTCAAAAAGGAGAAAAAGTCATTGAAAATGAAATTTCAAAATTAAACGCTGAAATTAACATAATCAAGACTAATAACGGAACCAAAGTGATTGGACCAACCGATAAACCAACAAGCGATGTAAACATCGGTGAATCATCGATTGATCCAAACTCAAAGTTCAATTCAAACCGGAAAACCATTTGGAGATAGATCTGGTTTAGGGTTTGATAATCGATATAATTCTAAGTTAAGACCAAGATCGGTTGCAATAAAATTTGTGACTACTCAACCGTCGAAAACTCGAAAACCGATAAAGTTATTAGAATCGATAGACATTCAAACATGACCAAATGCACAAGTCGCTAAAATCAAAAATCATTAGCAAAATTCACCAAGCCGCCAGATTTCTGAGAGAAAAAACTCGAAGAAGTCAAAGCGGTAAAATTAATCCAATATCGATAAGAAAATCTTCAAGTCATATCCATCTAAGAATAAAGATCATTCAAGGATCAAAGGAAAGGAAGATTATTTCCCACAGATGAAGATTGGAATAGACCATCACATCAGTTTCACAATCAAAACAAACTTAAAACTGTTATGACAAAACAGGAAAAGTTTGTGAAAACTGACTTCACACAGTCAAAATATCAAGAAAGGTACAAAGTGGTATCATCACGAACTAATCAGTTAGGACCCAAAAGGATATGGGTACCAAAAATTTCCCACTCTGTTTTGCAGGAAGAACACAACCAGCTGAGAACTGGAAAATGTAATTCACAAAACTGAGTTGCTTTCACAACCAAGTGTTTGAATTCAGCATGAGGACAAAAACTGAGAATATACAGCTGTCAACACATCGTACCTTCTTTATTCACTTTTATCTAGCTTCTGTTATCAAGAAAAGACGTGGTCCTTCTCAATCTAAACCGTTCATAATTTCCACCCATTCACTTTTTCGCGATCTCAACACATTTATGACAAGACGTTTTAAGTCCCACTCAATTCTTAACTACCCCCACTCCAAATTATAAATATCCAGGATTTTCTTTTATAAAAATTCTTTACGCTTGAATTCTGAATCTACTCTCTGAATTTCAAATTTTCAAATCTTCAATCAAATCCAGAAAAATGACCTTTACTCGTGTTGAACCCGGAATGATCGTTTCTCTTGATCAATATATTGCGAAATATGTTGATCAAACTCTAGTTAATTCTATTGCGACAAAAATTCGAAAAATTAAAGTTGGAGCGGTCTTCAACATCGATCTAAAAGTGTTTGCTTAGAAAGCATCGGAGACTTCTATCAATTTGGAAGAACAGTCGTGGAAGGAGAAGACACACAAACCTTCATCACCACTGTCAGTAATAAAGAGATCAAAGTCACTGAAGAATTAATTGCAGAAATCTTTGGGTTTGACAAATCCGGAGGATCAGCAGCCATTAAGTTGACTAAAGAACAGAAAGAGAAGTTATGGAAAGATATAGCTATTAACGGTGAATCTACTGTTCTACTGACTGGAAGTACAAGCCTACTCAAACCAGAGTTTAATTTTCTTTCGAAGATGCTGGCAAATTGCATAATTGGGAATGCTGGAAACTTCAGCAACTTATCTGGAGCAAAACTTGATTTGCTTTACATAATCTGGTTTGAAAAGGATTTCAATTGGGCAAGGTATCTATATGATCAATTGATAGCACAATCAATTGATGTACCCAAAAAGAAGACCGACGTAAAGAAAGGAAGATTTTATCACAAGAAGACTCTGGCACTAGTAGTCCAAAGGTTACTCGATCACTTTGGAATTGCTAAAAGAAAAGAAACATCTGTTGCTGATGGAAAGATTGATATTAAAGAAGAAAAGCCAAGGAAAAGGAAAGCTGAGAAAACTGAGACTGAGCTCAAAAAGAAAAGAAGCAGGAAATCAAAAGAACACACAGGCTGGAGGCGAAGTATTAGCACAAATTGAAGACTCAAAAAAGAAGAAAGCGATAGAAGAAAGCGGAAAAAGTGTAATCGAGAAGCCAATGGAAATATCATCAACTCAAGAAGCCAGAACTGAGATTGCTGACAATTCAGCACCTTTAGTGCAAACGAGATTAATCCCACCCATTCCATTCCAACCTTGGTAATGGAGGAAGGCATTTGTACAAGGAGGCGGAAACAAGGAAAGAAAGCGGAAGTTATCAACGAGAATGCGATGTTGAAACCGACTTGCAGAAGAAAATTTGTAACTCAGGGGGAACAAACCCTGAGAACTGATCCTGATGATGAAGAATCAGACAGCAATGAAAGACTGATTGATGAAACAACATTGAACATGCTCATGTTGCTTTCAAAGTCTAGAGCTACTCCTAAAAATTCTGTACCCAGCTTGGAACAGGAGGAAACTGTTAAAGAATTCACAGCTCCTCAAACTGAAGAAAATGATGATGAAGCAATAACTGAATCAACCAAGTTTATTCAATTGGATGAACAAGTTCATGAAGCTGAACTGACTGGACACACAATGGAAGAAGTTCCAATTGATGAATTGGAACCTGAGCGAAGTGTTGGGAGGATTTTGCATCATAAAAACAAAAGAAAATTTATAAACCTATACTTAACATGCAAACTAACTCCTAACCGACCAAATATCGGGTAGTTGATAGCATAGTAGGTAAGTCTGAGTGGTCGATCCACAGGAATTGGGATGAAGGATCTAATCTCACTAATTCTCTCAATTGCTACTCAAGAAACGGAAGACAAAACGTGAAAACAGAAAATAATTCAAATAATCTAACCTAAGGAATAAAATAAACAATCTAATCTAAAGACATGGGATCAAATAATGTACAAACCTATGTGATCTCAATCCTAGTTCAATTCATGATTTCAATTCAAATTGTGGTTTCACCTTTACACGAGACACAAATCCCTAATCTCTTAGTGAATCTGTATTCTCAAGCTATGGATTCCTAATTCCTTAGTAAATCCAATTTATCGATCTCTCATCTTCCGAATGTTGAGACCAATATTCCATACAAAACGAAGGTGTAGATTCAAGTTAACTCTCGTATTTTAGAATCTAACAACCTAGATGATTAATCGATTAACTTGTCATCATTAATGATTAAAAATCCTATCTTTCTATGGTGATCTAGCCTCACGCAACTTCCGTATGTTGTAAACATCAATAGCAAACTAATCTCTCGATATAAGTTCACATAATAGCATCATGAATCATAGAAAAATACAAAATAAATTAAAGATCATAAAAATAAAAAGGATTGAATAAATTAAAAGATTAAACTCACATAGTTTTGGTACATTGGATGAACTCCACGGATCAACAACGAAATAAACGGAAAAAACTACATCTAATCTAACCCCGGATCACCCGAGCACAAGGCTCGGGTGACCGGCCTTGAAACCTCAAGTTGCCGCTGCTTCTTTGTGGTAAATTATGGCTGCTTGAATAATTGTAATAATATGAAAATAGGGTTTGAATACATGCATATATTTATAGGGAATAAAGAGAGGCGCTGTATGCTAATGTCGGCTTTGTATCAATGTATTTAGGAAATTGCATGCGGCTTATATATATATATATATATATATATATATATATATATATATATATATATATATATATATATATGCAAAAGAGAGGCGGCTGTTTTGTAAATTATGCGGCTGGGAGAATTCCTTTTTAATTAAGGAAATTGCATTATGTCGGCTGAAGGCTCTGTATCAATTTTGGATTTAGGAATGAAACTTCTAAAATTCATATCTTGAGTTGTAGACCTCCAAAAATTATGATCCGAATGTCATAAAAAAGCTCTCGGAAAACTCTACAACTTTCATTAAGGACTCTTCTTCAGAAAACGCCTTTTTGATTAGCCCGTCGTATTATGAGTCGTTTTCGGGATTTTCCACTACCACAGCATCATTATCCAAACTTGTAACGCTCATATCTCGGGCCTCGTAAGTCGGAATGAAATGATTCAAAATCCTGTAGAATCCTCTCTTCAAACACTACAACTCTTCTCTTGAGGTCGAGAGTCAAATCAGTGTATATCATATCAAGAACTGCGTCGGAAGTCCGGCTGCTTGAATGCTTCATTCCAAGCTTTATCTCCATCTTTATCCTCTTCCAAGTCAAAAACATGTATCTACATTGCATCCAAACACCACAAAAACGTAACAATATCCAAAACCATATAAAACAATCAAATAATCGTATAAATTGATACGTTTTCATATTTAACTCTTTAAATCACCATTCACTCAATATTTCACTATAAACCTCGAATTCTATGAAAATCATACGTATATGGGGGAAATTGAGGTGAAATATATCCTTAAAAACACTACAATTTGACCCTTAACACGAAGCGAAAAACAAGCCGTTGAAGAAGAAGCAAGTGAGAAAGTTTTACAAACTGAGCAGTTAATCTCAGGTTCTGAGATTGAAAAAGGAACATCAGTTGTTTCAGCTACTGCTGAGGGAGAAACCGTCAGAGCAAATCTCATGCAAGCCGATGATCCTATGCAAATTGAAGTTCCTTCTCAAGGAGAAGGTCATGAAATTACAAGGGATTCGAAGACACCTCACACCATTCAAACCTCCATCCGCTCATACGAACTATTGAAAGCGATTATGCACGATTGCAAAGATACGAACACAGGAAGTTCGGGCCATAAATGATCGAGAAGTCGAAGATGCAGAGATGGAGATCATTGAGAAATGGGTATTCGATCTATACAACATCACAAGCTTAATGGAGATAATCGATACCGAGGAATTCCTAAATCAAGGATATGCATTGATTGATAACAGTTATTGGAAGGAAGACGTAGCCAGTGGAAGCTCTAAGAAAAATGATGATGATCTTGATGAAGATCCTGATCTACAAAAAGGGATTCTTGTCTCCATACAAGAAAAGGAAACTGCAACAGAACGAAATACTAATGAAGACTCAAGTAGTTCTGGTGGAAGCAGTGGAAGCTCAAGTTCTGAGAACATGTCTGAAGCTCAATCGGACATGGAAGCACAAGAAGAATATCAGTCTCCTACAGATTAAACCACACTTGAAATAGCAAGATCATTGGCAGACATACCTAGAGAAGAATCAGATGATGAATTGGAAGTACTTTTGTCACCAACAAAGGTTATTGATTCATCAAGACTGGAGGAAACTGAGAAACAGTCGGAAGAAGAAAGACAATCAGCTGAATGTAGAGAGAAATTGAAGGAAATTGTTCTCTCACCTTCAAAGCAAGCAAATTTACCAGATGCTGAAGCAAGCAAGTCAAAGGAACAACAAGAAAGAAGTTCACAAGATGTTCCTACTCAAGCTGATCTCATTAGATATTATCACAATGAGATACTTAGAATTCAAAAGGATGACATGAGCTTATTCGGAAAAGTTTTAAAATCTTTGGAAGCCAGTCAAGATGAAAGATCCAAACTTGAAAAGAAGATGGATACTGTGAATGACAGTTGTCAAAATACTCTGCTTGAGATTCAGAAAACAACAGCTGAACATGTCACGAAGAAGAATGAAACTCAAGACAGATGGGAAGGCATTCTCGGTAATCTAGTGGATAGAATGTCCTTAATGGAAAAAGGATTAAAGGACTTAGTTGTGGCTCAAACTATATTGGCATCAACTCAACACACATTAAATGCTTACATCAAAAGCTTGATCAATAAAGATGATGTCAATAAGGGGGAAAGTTTGGACATCTTAAAAGTTCATACAGCTGAAATACCACAAGTTCTCACAAGTGTTGATGATAAGTTAAGTGAACTGAAGAAAGCAAGAGGAGACTTTCTTGATGATGAGATGAAACGATTGTTAAGTACTCGTAACCAAGCGACAAAAGAGTCGGTCTGGATTCTCGTCTCTACAATTTGTTCAAAGACTTACCAGAGGAAGAAGGAGTATCAAAAGAAGAATCTCTCGAAACCTTTCTACACATGCAAAAGATACTTGTGTACTATTGGAATAAACTGAAGAAATGTGAAGCAGACGGTACCTTAGATAAAGTTTCAGAGAAAGTTGAAAAGACTGAACCCGAATTTATTCAAACTCTACTCAGAACAGCCACCAATGAAAGGCTAAGGTCATCAGTTTTCACATTTGCAACTCTATTCAAAAGCAAATTCTTCAAGAAAAACAACTTATCTCAGTCATGGAACATTTGGGCAAGCATTCATGGAATTGAACATTCAGCACAAATGAAGAAATGAGAATTATTGCGAGAGAACTATGACAATCAACCAGGGACATTAAAATTCGATGAGTTTTACTTATGTTGTACTTTAATCTTGTAACTCGGCTATCAAATAAAGTTTCGATTTCTCGATTCATGGTGTTGTTTATTATGTTTTTGTCTTTTATCTTTTGCATTGCTTTTAAGGAGGTATTGACATCATCAAAAGGGGAAATTGTTGGAAATAAAATTTATGTTTTGATGATGATTCATCACTTAGTTTATTAATTGTTCTTAACCCCATTGATGAAGTGTCATAACCGATTTGTTATAGTGCAAAGTAAAAGATGTCTAGATACCAATGTATAGGATTTATTAAAGTCTGATAGTTGTATAAGTTTAATCAGACAAGCACTGTAATTGTTCTTGACCAAAATTGAGAAATGGAGAAACTGAGATTTCGACTAGCTGAGATCCTACGACAAAGCGACTACGATACACCTACTTGAAGAAGGTAAGTTATTTGAGAGTTTCTGAGACTCGAGTTGGCTTATCTAGAAGATGGAAGAAGCGAGGACACAGACTCAGTTATTGAAGAATGAAGAACTGTGGGCTCAAACTCAGTTATAAAGATTAAAAGTCAAAACTGTAGAGTTGGACTTCAGGCAAGATTGTGGTGACCTGAACTGACTTTATAGATCTTGTGTGAAGACCTAAGAATAATAAGGTCAATGAATTCTTAGATGATAAATGTATCATGGTGTGCTCTGATTAAGTCAATTGTAATCAGATGAAAACTGGAGTACTGATATTTGAAGAAGAATAAAATCTCAGTTAATGCTCCAAGACAGTTAGGAAACTGATAAGTGAAAAAACTGACAAGGAAACTTCGATTTTATAAGTCACCATCCAACAAACTAAAAGTACAATCGAGCGTTGTAAAGAAAGAAATTTCATTGGATGAGTTCTTGACACAAAGAGAACGGTCGAAAAACATAGCCGTTACAAAGCAGGATAAACCCCTATAAATACATTACCTCTACAACATCAAAAATGAAATGCAGGTATATGATAAAAAGCAAGAAAATCTATCTAGTCAAGAAAGATTAAAATTGAGGGGGAAAGCCAGAATCTAAAAGAATACCTGCTACATATTTAATTGCAAGATCAAGAAATTTCTTCAAAGTATTCAAGCATATTCAGACAGATTCAAGATCTTACACTTGAAGAAATACAGAGCCGTGCTTAAATTAATCATCTACAAGAAAAGCTCAAATCACAGTTGAATCATAGTCATTGATTCAAGATCTCAACTTTGATTATATCAAAGGTCTAGACCGTGAAACATCAAGAAGGTGTGAAGGACAGTTGAGTGCAGTCAGGAAGACTGTGTTTGTGATGAGCTGGTGAAGAGGCAATTCTACCCTCCAAGGACCAGTGGTTCAAACAATTGAAGAGCAGCAATCCTACCTGTTCTACAAGCGTTTAGATAGTGAAGCTAGGGATTAGCCAAGGACTATCAGTATAGGACTTTTTGTAACTGGGCCATCTCAAAGAAGTTCTAGTGGAATTTTCCTCCGCATCACGAGGAAAGAGGGACGTGCGAGATTACACCACACGGAACCTCTATAATACTTGTCTATTTACTTTATGCATTCATTTATTTCTTTCTTTATAGTGGTTTTCATATTGAAGTTACACATCTATTGTTAAAGGCTAGTTTTATCCATTTGCCGATTAACGAGACTAGATATAAGTCGAGATTAACTTATATTCGATTGAGCTAACTGAACTCCGCACGTTAAAGGACAGAATCGAAGATCGCTTTGAGTTTCGAAGAAACTTCGATTCTGGAACTTTTCCGGCTCGAGATTAGTTTTGGTGACAAGTTTATTTCCCCCCTCTAAACTTGTGTTAGCCTTTCCAGGGACCAACGAAGTCTTTCTTTCTTTTTGTTGTTGTAGCAACGGTATAGAGTCTTCTCTTTCCTTTTGTAATAGATAAGATAAATGTACCTTGGTTTCTAATAGAGAGTTGTAATAGTTGAATGGATATTCAGCCTTATGTATTATTTTTGGGATTTCGGTTTTAGTTGCAGCCTTGTGTTACTTGTCGATCGTTGTAGTGTCTTCTAAAGTCTTTCCCGAGTCTTTGTTTTCATTTCTATTTGTTCTCTGTTATTGATGATGTTAGGCTTACGTATATAATTGAATTATTTTAATGATATACGTGTCAGGCGTCCTTTTCTGGTTAAGGACTCTGTATCCGGATCAATGTCGTCATAGTTGGTATCAGAGAATAAAGTAACACCGCTGCATAGGTTTAGATGTCTTAGGATGTGGTCTTATCAAGTTTAGACCTTTAAGTTGTAGATTTTTAGGTTAGACTTTGCAAGTGTTAACCTCCTAAGTTAGATCTCCTAAGTGTTAGAACTCCTAAGATTAGAATCCCCCAGCTTGGGTAGTGTGACCTTAAGCTAAGTGTGAGTCTTTTTAAGTGAACCTTCTTAAGGTAGGAGTTTCAGGCCTACATCTAAGATGGTGAACCTTCAAGTTGGGCTTCGTTAAAATACCTTTATGGAAACCTCTCGGTTTTCTTTAAACTTTACGGATCCTTCTTCTAATCAATGTTCTCTTTTATTTGATTCATCGTTTTTCAAGGATTCTGGCTTATTAATTTTCATTCAACTTTTCCATGTGATAATGTTGTTGTATTGTTATTTTCACATTAACCCTTCAAACTTTTTCAATCATGGTACAACCTTTTAAATTCAAATATTCATTGTTACATGCTTCATTGCCTACAACATACAATTTCCTCATCTTTTGTAACTTTTCTCTGAGCATCACGGTCACATGTTTTAATTTGCATGTTTGTTTTCAGTGTACAATTATTTTCCTTACCTCATAAAAATTTGGATGTTCTACTCATCAAGAAATTTTCTTTTTCTAAAAGTTCTTCTTTTACATCTACATAACTTTTCAAAAAAGGTTACAATTTTGAATTTCAAAACAATATTTGGGAGCTATGTTTGAACAAGAAATAATGTTGATCATCTTTTCTTAATCCATTTTTTTATAACTCATACATGTCCAATGATTTGATCATTGAATATGTTATGACCAACACTATGATCTACATTCCCCCTTTTGGATCCAAGTACAATTATTTCTAGCTTGATCACAATTTATAACCTGAGTTGGTGTTTACTAACTTGAAAAAAGATTTTGATGAACATTTCTTTTGAACAAGAATAGTTGTTTTTAACTGACATTTTCGATTTTTGGTTGTGACTTAGCATACCCCAAAATATGAGACTATCATCTTCTTCATTCACAATATCATTTTCTTTTGAGTTACACATGTCATTAATTTTCAATCGTATTGCACGGAATAATTTCAATTTCTCAACTACATAACCTGAGTTGAAAATTCTCATCTTATGGTTGTAGGGTTGAGGTATAGGTTTGGTTGTGCCAAGAGGATTAGTTTTGAGAAAGTGTTTATTTAAGTTTATGTTCTTCCTAGGATTAGTAGTCCGGTAGGAGGTTTGTGTGGGTGGTCATTTTAACGCTTTCCGATCGTGAGAAGAACCAACAATTACATTTCGGTACACCACATACGTTTTTTTTCCTCTTGTCTTTCACCAACCAAGTTTCCTTCGCACCCTAGTTAAACCTTTGCCTCCTCTTTGACTTGTTTGTCCTATTAGTATTTTTCATTATGCTTTCTTTTTAAAAAAAAAGAGGTTCTCATTGTTGTACTATTTTGAATCATAGAAACAAGCTTCTTTATAGTTTTGTAATCGTGTGTTAAATTTTCTACTTCTTTCATGTCTGAAGAAAACTTTTTTTTTATTTACTTGTGTTTACCTTTAACTACCTTCTCTAAAAGATGTTTTTTTGTGGTGGTTAACTCTTCTGTTCTCAATAATGCATTCTTTTAAGTGTGTATCTCTGTGTTCGGTCAAATCTCTAATATTTTTATAATAATCTCTTTTGGGCTTATCCACAGCCTGTCTAGTATGGACTTGTAAATTTTTGTTTCAAGAAAATATAGTTATTTACCGAGTCGCTTTCTATATAGCTTCAGTTAATCTCAACTTCTATCAAATTGACACTCTCAAGTTCTTGGGCATTTGTATCCACATGAAGGTTTTCATAAATTTATTTTGCATCACTTAAGACTAATTGTATTCTTGATTTTAATTCAAAGAGGATTTTCATAGTAAATACTATTATCCTTTCCTTTTGTTTTCCTCAAGTGTTTCCACATTTTTGGATGCTCAACCTTGCTTTTCCAACCATTGTTGTTAAGAAATCTTTTCCACGATTCTTGTGGATTGAAACTCTTATGACTATCTAGTCAATAACTAAAGTTTCAAACTAATTGTTATAAGTCCAAACATTCTTTTCTTAGTTTTGGATGTTCTTAAGTTCGGTGTTTGACACCTCTTGTTTTGGTTTTAATCCCTTGACACTCTTGTGAATGTTCTTTACGTTTTCGTTCAAACCGACGAGAGTTCTTCGCAAACCACCTTGTTTTACAAGATGCCTCTTCTTTTAAAGAATCTCATCTTCAAGGTGTTTTCTAAATTTTGATACTCATCTTTCGCATTCTGATTCAATGCCCCATATTTCAATTTTGAATCAACTTTGAAACCCATCTCTTTTCGAGTGCTAATTGAACAAGTTCTTGTTGATGTGCCAATCAATCACATGTTCTTTTCAAGAGTAAGGAAACTTTACCTATTTTGGGAACCTTCTGTTTGCCGTTCAATGGCGCCATGCACCTTACTCTTGATTTATCATTTTTTTCGTGTCAACTCAGACATATTGTTGTTGTAAAAGTTTTATACTCTCTTTTTAGACCGCCTAGTTGTGTTACTTCACTAGTGCATAAATTTTCATCTTTTAATTCTTATGACCAACCAATCCTTGTTGTTAATCTTTTTAGAATTCAGTTATCATAAGCCCTGTTCATCAAAAGTTTAATTCGGTGTTACCCCTTATTCAAGATCAAGTGTCATTTCTTTCTGTTGATATGAAATCTTTCAAGCTCGGTAAATATGTTATTTTGCGGTTCCTACTTCAAACAGTGTGTGGATGATGTTCTTCCTTTCAAAGCAGTAAAAGGTTTTACATAAAGTATTTCATCGTGTCTTTTGTGCTTTTGAAGTAATTTCTTTTAAAGCTCTATGTTATGTTAAAGTCATCATCCATTTCATAGTACCACAAGCTAATGTAATAAGTGCAAGGGGCACTTCCAATTCCTCAACTAACAGACATTGTGTTATTAGCACTGAGTTAATGACTATTTTTAATTTTAATGATTGGTGGATTGACTCTACGGCTAATGTTCACGTGTACGTTGATAAAAACATGTTTTCATCATATCAAGTATCAAACACAACAACTGTGAGCAAGCTGAATGAGAGTGTGACACACGTCCTAAGAGAAGACAAAATAAATTTGATGTTGTCATCCGGAAAAGTCTTGTCACTAGATTTTGTTATCAAATTCCAGTTTTTAAGAAGAATACAATCAGTGCTTATTTATTGGTAAAGGCTTTTTTTGCTTCTGCAAGGTATCCCAGACAAATGTCGGGTAAAGGCTTTATGTTAGATGTATTGTTTCATTTAAATATGTTGTCTTCTTGTAATAATGGAATTTCTAGTTATGATTTGTCTGTTGCAAATGTTGATTGTTGTGATACTTGACATGCTAGACTTGATGATGTTAACCGTGGTACTATGAAACGGATGATGACTTTAGATCAAGGACGGACCTAGCATGGAAGGGGAGGGGGGCCATGGCCCCTGATAACGTTGAAATTATCACGGTTGTTTAGCGGTGGTTTATGTGGCTTATGTAATGAATTCGAGTTATGCTAGCCAGTGGTGCACGGCGGTGAAATGGTGGCGATAATATATAGTTGAGAGTAGATATTTTGACAGAGTTTGGTTCTCTTTATTATTTGCTCATATCTTTTCTATTACACAAGGCCTCCTTTTATAGGATGGGGGGGAACTAGGGTTTAAGCTAGAGACAAAATTAATATCATATCATCGCGGCGCATAATTACGTGGGCGTAGAGGTCGCCAACTACGGCGTCGCATACTCTCTATCCTGTCTCTAGGCCGCCTCCTGACTTATTCCCCCAAGGGCTCATGCGGTCTCTGGTGGACCTCTTTAAGGGTCACAGATCGGCCCTCTGAGCAACTAATGGCCTTATAGGATTGAAGGCTCTTAGCGGGGACCTGGGTTCGGCGACCCCAACTTGAATGTCATCACGGATGCTATGCCCACGGGCCTCATTCTCCAACCTAATGGCTAAATAGGCTTTATCTGGGGACTCATAGGTGGCGGAACTATTTAGGCATATCAATGGCCCCCTACTCCGTGTCTTAGGTATTTTCATGAAATGCCAAGCACGGAGTAAAGTATGCTCACGTATTGCCTATAGCTCTGTTTGAGCATATTACTTGTGGTCTTCAAAGGCCTTGTCATTTTTTGCGACTTATTATTTAGGGTCACGCTATGAAGCTGACGGTCACTGGCGCCACGCTATTAAGCTGATGGACTTATGGGATCACACTATTAAGCGGACGATCATGAATGCCACCCTATTAAGCGGATGGACTCATTTAGGATCGCGCTATTAAGCGGACGATCATGAGTGCCACGCTATTAAGCGGATGGACTCATTTAGGACTGCGCTATCAAGCGGATGGACTCATTTAGGATCACGCTATTAAGAGGACGATCATGAGGGCCACGCTAGTAAGCGGATGGACTCTTTTAGGACTGCGCTATTAAGCGGACGATCATGAGTGCCATGCTATTAAACGGATGGACTCATTTAGGATCGCGTAATTAAGCGGATGATCATGAGTGCCACGCTATTAAGCGGATGGTCTGATTTAGGCGGCATACCTTTGTGGCATTCGTGATCTTATGCGGGGCGAGTTGTCAGACGTGGTTACTGGGGCAGTTGAAAGGTCAGATCGTGGCCAATGGCCTATCATCAGTTTTCTCGATAACCACCCACGTAGTTACGTGGGCATTGATTGCCTCCCCTTGATGATGACGGTTTTTGAAATTTTAAATTCGAAATGACCGTGCTAATCCGGACCGTAGGATGCATTGATTCTTGACCGTACAATCAGCGTTAGCCTTTCCTATATAAAGCTCCCCTCCCCCAACTCCATAACACTTTTGCTTCTCATATTTCTCTGCTTTCTTTTTTCTTACTTTCTGAGCGTGTTTCCGGCGAACCTTTGAGTTTCTCGGTGAAGGTTTGAGTTTTCCGGTAGGAGTTTGAAGATTCCGGTAGGAGTTTGAGGATTCCGGCTGTAGTTTGAAGGTTCTGGTTTCATTTTCCAGTTTACGGCTTCTCACTTATCTCCAAAACAGGTAAATCATCCTTTTTCTGCCCCTCTTTCCTCACTTTCATCTTGTTTTCTGAGTAATTTTCATGTCTAGTTTACTTTTTCTGCAATGTTGGTTCGATTGATTGCGTTTTTGGGGTTAAAGATGGGATTTTCGGGTAGGTTAACATGAGTATTTGGCTTGGTGACATACATTTTCCCTTTCCTTTTGTGATTGCACTTTCTTTCTCTGGTTTAATCTTCATTATCCAAGGTGACTAAAACTCCGTCTTTCCCTCTTGTTTTTTCAGGATGTCCGACGATGAATACGCCCCAAGGGGGGATTCCGACGAAGACCAAGAAGTGTATGACTATACACTTGATGAAGGGGAAGAGGAATCCTTCAGCTCTGATGAGCCCGCAGGGATGACTTACTTGATGAAAGGGAGGCCGCTCTACGATCACATGATGATCCCTTCGACTTAGACAGAAACTTGCCTCAATTGGCGTCGAGATGGAAAAAAGTCGCAAGAGGGCCGCTGAGACTGAGGCTGAGGAAGTTGGTACAAGCAGCGCCATGGAAGATGAGGATACCCTTAGTGCTGAGAACGCCACTTATATCGAGCTTATGGGGGTAAGTGAGGATGAGAGCCTACCGCTTCCTCGCCAACTTCCTTGGGAGCTTCCTAACAATCCCGATGCCCTGCAAGAGTTTTCTCGTTTAGTTGAATACGAGAAAGGTCTAGAGAGAGTGGGCGCGGCTTCAGAGCAGCAAAAACTTTGCCAGAACCCTCCAACGTAGATTCAACATCGACCCTGATCTGTATAGATTTTCTCTATTTGATTTTGGGAAGGAGGAGGATAGGTTTAAACCGGACGAGCGCGAGGATCGCATCGGCTCTCGTCGCCCAGGAGATTCCTTAGTCCTTTACTTTGATCATTTCTATGCTGGTTCCATACCTCATTTCATTCCGTTCTTGTTGGAGATACTTCAATACCTGCATGCATTGCCAAGCGACTTTGCTGTGGGGACGGCCATCCAGATCATGTCTTTCATTGTGCTATGTTGGACAATGAAGAAAGAACCCACCCTCTCTCTTTTCAATCAATTCTATATTGTCTGTGGGACTCCTATTCCGGGCAGATATCTGTGAGGACCAAGACTCCTCATCTATTTTTCCATCTTCCCAACAAAGTACATCATTGGGGTGACCGTGTTCTTAAGGTCGAATCAAAGGTCGGTTGGCCTTTTCCAAACGCCTCTTCTCGAAAGGGGAGGCCACCACCCAGCCTAGTCGCGCCACTTTGTGTTTTCAAGCTTCGATTTGTTAAAAGGCTCATGACGCTTATAAACTCTGATGGGGTCGAGCCTTCAACGAGGAACATTTCATGTGTCGACCTTATCAACGTGGCCGAGCCATATCCATGTAGGGCGGGGATAGTAGGTCCGCCAATATCTAAAGCTTTTGTTACCATAGAGCCTGAAGAATCCGACTCGGATTGGGTAGCAGAGTGCCATTTAGGCACATGTTTCCGCTCTGAGTGTGCTATCTGCTTTGGCGACCCCAACCAGAGACCTCGCCGTAATATTATTTTGCTGCTTTTTCCTTTCTTTCTCTTTGCATTTTATTATTTTGCTCAATATTGATAAACTCGTTTTTGCAGTCGCAATGGTTGATGCTAACGAGCATCGTGCTGAGAAAAAGAGACTTGCTAAGGCCAGAAGAGAGTTGTTGAACCAAGCTCCTGGGAGGGTGCCACGTACTGTGGACGCCTCCATTGTTGATGAATCTTTTGTTCCTATTCAGCAAAGTCAACCCGCGGCCAGTGTAGGTGCGGGATCAAGTCAAGCTGGCGGGGCTCAGAAAAGATCTCAGGCGGATGTGTCCGTGAAGGAGTCTCAAGCTCCTAAGCGATCGCTAGACGCCCCGGTATTAAACAAAGCCTTAACTGGTAGATTGTCTAATATTATCGTACCTAAAAATGTAATTCGTTTATTTAGATACAACTATAACATGATTTAACGTGCTGTAATAGTACTTTAATAACATAGAATCAACAAAATAAAAGTACCCGAGATAACATTGTCATCTGTCTCCACAATCTCTGACTCCATAGCAAAAACTCGAACCGGTCGGCTTGAATTTCCTTTTCCGCTTGCTTGACCCTGATTTTCTTTACCTCCCTTGATTGGACAATTTCTTGCAAAGTGTCCAGGATCCCCACAGTAGTAACAACTGCCCGTGCTAGCCTTGCACTTACCCGAATGATGCCTCTTGCATTTCTGACAAAGGGATACACTTGTTGAAGGTGTTGTTGACAAGGGCGCTGAAGTCTTCTTCATATTTTGGTGAGGTGCTACCCGACTACTTCCTTGACTCATCCCAAACGTTCTCTTTGCACCAACTATCACTAAAGGTTTGTTTTTAAGAGTTTCCACTTCTATGGCCTTGTTCAACAATTCCGCCATATTCCTTGGTGTAGCTCCCATCATACCGGCTTGAATCTCATGAGATAATCCATTCTTGTAAAGGGCCATTTTCTTCTCCTCAACTCTCATGATTTCAGGATAAAACCTTCCCAACTCATTGAAACGGTTAGTATATTGAGACACGGTCATGTGTTGGCCTTGACTATGTCTCAAAAACAGACTTGCTTGATTTGCTTGAACTGCTGGTGGATAGTACTCATTAAAGAAAAGTTCCTTGAATTCTTTCCAATCTGTAATCTTACCTCGGATGCTCTCTATTGCATCAAACCAACTCTTCACCGTATTCAAAAAAAAGCCCGCAGCTAACTGAGCCATCTCCGCTTCAGGCATATTCACATTTCTACATGCCTTTTCAAAGCTCCTCAACCACATCTCAGCCTTGATTGGTTCCACATTTCCATAAAAATCATGCATACGGTTCCTTTTCAACCTAGTGTACCAATCCACGGGTGGTGCCTGCTCATAAGCTTGAGGTCTAACCGGAGGGTAAACAGGTGGGTAAACCGGTGGATAAGCTGGTGGGTACACTAGTGGATAACCTGGGGGTGCTTGTGGTGCTTGAGGTGGATAAGGTGGTGGATATGGCTGTTGAGGTTGAGTCACAGGTGGTGCTTGTTGATAAGGATGATATCTTGGATGGTGTGGTGGAGTGTGGTATGGTTGATGGAGTCCATAAGGTGGATATCCAAAGACGTATTGGTGGTCAAACCATGGTGATGGAGGAATTTTAGGTTGAGGTTGGTGACTTACGGGTGGAGGATAAGAGGTCTATTGTTGTTGAGGGTAGGCTGTGGTTGGAGGGTAGCTTACGGGTGGTGGTGGTGGATAGACTTTTGTCACTGGTGGTACAAAACCTGCTGGATCATCACTTATTATGGTAACTTGAACTGATCCTCCCACATGTTATTGTGGAGGTTGCTCCTGTTGAGCCCGCGGTGTCGGATTCCGTTGAGGTGGAGCATTAGGTATTACAACTCCACTTCCTACCATTGGTGTAGGACTGCTTGTCTCTCATCTGACCCCTGAGCACTCAGCCCCATGAACACCTCTCCTCGTTGTCACCATTCTGAAAGATCAAGAAGATCAGAAGGTTACGGTGATCTAAAGAAACTTATCTCAAAAAGGAAGCCTAAAGGATGCTTTCTCTGATACCAACTGTAACGCCCCATTTCCGGAAACCGAGTCCTTATCCGGAAATAGAACGTTCAGCACGAATAATATTAAATAAATTCAAAATTGTACGTAAGCCTCTACTATGTCGGATCGAGTTTTGCACAAACGGAAGCTAAAAGACTCGGGTATATTTTTTTTATAAAAGATAAGAATAGAAACACAACTATACTAAAGATAGAAAAGATATCTTACAACAACGAACGTCAAATCTTACAACCATACGATGTTCAAAGAAAAGAAAGAAATACAACAAGTATCATACAAGAAAAATATCAAAGAAGAAAAAAATGTCTTGAAATGAAATTACAACATAAGTCTTGAAGGGAAACGACATAGTCTAGTAATAATAAAATATGATAAGAGCATAGAATGACAAGAGCATCAAAGATCATCTTCAAAGTCCTCATCGAACTCCTGTTCAACCTGTTCATCTTCTCAACCCCAAACACAACAAACATGAATTTGAGGTAAGTACAAAGGTACTTAGCAAGACATAGAAGGTATTGCATTAACTAGATTTAACAAAGAAGGACTTACATAGTTATTAAGTTATCTTTATTTGGCCGACTCAATTTTAGGGTTCACTTCATATTCATCAACACGTTGTGACTAAACGTTTTTCTAACTTAACTCAAGTTTGTTACACCGGCATTCAAAGGCACTACGCATGGTGCTACCCACCACGATGTATCGTTTGCAACCAATTAGTGTATCACACTAATAGCCACGGGTTAAGACCCGATAGTGTACACGTTCGGTGAGGACCCTACCATTTAGCCGTTTATAGGCCAGCAGAGTTATTCACTTTATTTGACTGCCCACACATCGTGATATAGACAAGTGCCTTACCAAGAATGTTACGATGTTTAGTCTTTTACTACACACTTATGTAAATTATTAATCATTAACTAGCCACCTAAGTGTTTTCAAGGTAGGAGCTCACTTAACAAATTTACTCCATCGCTAAGACTCTAGACATAACACCCTAGGCACATACACAAGCATTGATGAATACTAATTCATCAAAGCACAAGCCATTCATACCCTTCCGACAGTCCCAAACTTCAACTCTACGGAAGAGTACATCCGGTGCCGGAACTTAACGCATCTAAAGCTTAATCGAGGCTTATTCATGTTCATATAATGTTATAAGGTCAAGAAACAACATTTAAAACTAGACTCGGGGCTCAAAACTGATGCGCTTGCACCAAGCCTATGAATGTAAAATCGAACTTTCTGACTGTCCGGTGTGCATGAACTTTCTGGTGCGCTTGCACCAAGCCTATGAATGTAAAATCGAACTTTCTGACTGTCCGGTGTGCATGCACTAGATCTAGTGCGCCTGCACTGGCTTTAGTGCGCCCGCACTGGGTTCTGGTGCGCTTGCACCAAGCCTTTGAATGTAAAATTGGATTTCCTTCTCTTCCCGTGCGCCCGGACTGGAAAATATAAACTATATATATATCGAAAATATATACATATAAACTTATAATCATTTATAAACTTTAAATCCATAAAAGAAATAAATATAATATTTCGTTCTCGCAAATTGACACGTCTGTCCTTTCCCGAGAATCGGAATATTACATATGCGGTGGTGGCGGTTAGAAGTTTGTATTGTCTTGTTTGGATCTGAAGATGATTGCCGGTCTCAGCTCGGTATCACCAGCGGTTTAGTTGCCATGTCTGTTAGATCTACGTTTCCTCCAATCAGTTGATTTACCGGTTGGGAAGGAAAGCCAGGCTTCCGGGCTCTTTCTGATTCGGTGGTGTCTTGCGGTGGCGCGTATGTGGAGTGACACTTTTCCGGCGATGATATCATGGAAGAAAGTCAATATGTTTAAGTTATTTAGTTTTGTAATTTGTGTGTGTTGTCATATGATAGATTGTATTAGAGGATCCGTGTCTGAACGTCCTTCCCTTAAGGAGAATTTCTCTTTTGTTCAGTACCCTCTTTTAATCTATTGCTTGACTTTTGTGTTGTAGTAACTGTAGTCTCCGTTTTATTGTTTCTGCTTGTCCGGCTTTCACTAGTGTTTCCGGCGTTGTACTTGTCTTTTTACCGGTTTTTGTCCGGCTCTTAATAAAAAATTTCGTTTCCCGGGAAAAAAAACATCCCTTTTTTTTACGAATACGAAAGATACACACGCACGAACACTTTTGTTTCCACTGGGACTCAAACCTAAAACCTCCGAATTAAGAACAACATTTACCGCTGGGCCAATGCCTTGTTCGCGTGTTTAAATCATCTGTAATTAAGTGAATTATAGTCATTCTTCAGTGATGAAAGCTTTGTCTCGTTTCTTTCTCCGTACCCCTTCATTAACATTATTCAAACACTTATATACGATGCGTCCAAATTAACATCATAATTCCTTCATAAAAAAAATCATATGCTATTTTATTTATTGAATTCAGAGTATCCACAATGGTTGCATTTTCTTCCTCTTTTTCTTGTTAGGGAAGATATACAAGTCTGAACCCTAGAGCGACACTTAATTTATCTCTTTTCCTATCCCCAAATAAAATTAAGATTTCCCAAACATAGCGCCTCTGCTTAAGTGAATAGTATCCACTTTTTTCTTCTTCTTTTTACTCTTCAGCTGCACATTTTCAACATAAAGTGGAAACAACAAATTCATTCCATCTTTTATTAAAATGACACAACTAAATATTTAACATATTTTTGTATTATTAGTTAATAGACTCATATGAATCAATAGATCTCACCCCATTATCAATGGTATAGAAGTTTGTTGAACACTTTTTTGTGAACACTTTTTTTGTTTTGGAAACTACTACTACTCAAAATTAATTGAAAGGTTGGTGAAATATGTGGTGGAAAAAAAGGTTTAATTATTTTCACAAGTTACACATTCAATACGATGAGTCATAGATATACATTATTTTAACCAAAAATTCTCCTTTATATTCAAATATTTTCAAATAAAAGTACACGATATTTTAAAAATACTGTTTTTTTTTTCCTTTCAAAACAATCATACCTCATCCTTTTTTTTGTAAAGGGGAATGGGAATAAAGGACAAGAAAGAGGTAGAAAATAGAAATAAAAATTAGGTGATAAGGACAAACCCATTATTCGCGGTCCGTTACAGTGAAACAAACCCCAAATCCACTGTTCCATTGTGTCGATTTTTTTAACGAAAATGATCATGAAAAAGAAATTGGAAAATTATCGAATTGGATTCCAGAACATAGAGAACGAAAAAAAAATATGGTGGAAGAATTGCGATCTTTTGTCGCTTAGATCAAAAGATACTTCACTTTTTGTAATTGAGCATGAGAGAAAATATCAAATTAGTGGAATTTAGATATTTATTTTTGCCAAAGAAAAAATCCACTGGACAAAATGCTTGTTTTAATCTCTCCGTTGTCTTTTTTTCACATTTGTCTGTTTTTGGAAACACATACGATTTTTGGCAAGTATACGACATAATTTTCTTTTTTTGATAACGCATACGATATATTAAAATTTCAAATTGTAAGTATAAAATATTTCATTTTGATTATTGTGGGAAAGTTTTAAATAAAAAAAAAGAGTGAAAGTGTGTTGATAATTAAATTAGTTAGTTGAGATGTGAGGGAAAAAGTAATTTTGGGAAATTGTATAAGTAGCGTTGTTGGTCCCTTGGAAAGGTTTGAAACAAGTTTAGTAGGGGGTGAATAAACTTGTTACTTTAAGAGTTTTGAAAACTTGGTTGAGTTTTAAATCGGCGAGTTCAGGTCAACTGACTAACTAAGCTCAGTTGAGTTATGCAAAGAATAAAAGGCCTTTTAAAAGCATGTTATCCTTAGCAGAATGTCTTAGTTAATTACTTTTTTTTTTTGGTTAAATGTAAATATATTAAACCAAGGTATGCAAACTTCAAGAGCTACATCCTAAACAAAAGATCAGTCTAGTATCTACAAAATGTTGAGAAGAGGTTAGATTTGTTGATTTCAAGGAGCATAAGACCCCTGAGGTTATATGCTACAAGAAACAACAGCCACTAAACCCCTATCAACACTCAAAAACTGCAAAAAGGGGTCATATGAGAGCATAACTCACAGAGCATGTGCCTAGGTGTGTAGAGAAAGAAAATTATCTCAAACAGCCACCAACAACTACCAAAAGTACAAACAAAAGATGTACAAAACCCTAACATCATGGGGTGAAAGTATACAAAGGAAAAACAGCTTGCATTATATAGTAGATATGGATCTTAATGCAATGCAAAACATCAGGAATCTTCATCAAAATGCCCTCAAATCTCTTCTTATTCCTCATATGCCATAACCAAGACACCACCACGAGATATAGAAGGCATCCTGGCCACATTCTCCATTGAGGTACCCCCACATCCCGCTAACCATCTAACAGACTAGTCACGCTTTCGACCTCCTGCTAATTCCCGACCACGATCGATCTTACCCCAAACCATACAAGAAATAGGACACTTGGAAGTGCAAATGAGAAACACTCATTGGCGGACCACAAAGACAAAGAAGTCTTGTCAACAAACACCACTGTCGAGTAGTAAGCAAGAGTTCTTCAAGGCCATCCACAACATGAAGCAGTGCTTAGGAGTTGCCCTAGAATTCCAGACAGTCCTGCACCACCAAACTCTACTACCCTTTCTTCTAAAGAAGTCATAAGCAAGTCTAGAATTCAAAGAGGTTCCAACAGACCAAGACTGTGATTCATTCACAAAGCAGCATCAGCAGATCCAGTGGCATCCAAAATCCTATCCCTAATTCTGAACAGAGATTTAACCAGAGCAGAATCAACATGCTTGTACTGATAATCCCAAATATCAATGGTCTTCAAGTACTCTTCACTGATCCATTTCACCCAGAGGAAGTCCTTCTTGCACTGAAAATTCCATAAGATCTTGCAAAGAAGTGCCAAATTCCAAGCCTCCAATTGAAAAATCCCCAGGGCACCTTCAAATTTTGGAACACAGACCTCCTCCCATCCAACAAGGGATTTCCTCAATGAATCACAGGAACCCCCCCCACAAGAACCTCCTACAAAGCTTGTCCAATTTTAACCTGACACTGCCAATAATAGGAAAGATGCCAAGCCAGAAACAGTGAACACCCTGTATAATAGAAAGAATAAGCTGCAGTCTACCAGCATAAGAAAGTGTAGCCCCTTTCCAACTACAGAAATAGTTCCTCAAGAAATTAAACAAGGGATCATAATGTCCAAGATTCAGCCTTACAGCACAAAGAGGGATACCAAGGTATCTAATAGGAAAAACTCTCTCCTTTAAACCAATAATATCCAGAAGATCAGCCTTATTGTCATCAGATAAACCAGCACAGAACATTTCAGATTTGGAAAGATTAGCAGCCAAGCCAGAACAATCCCCAAAAGAAGATAAACAACTCATAAGAAGGGTAACAAAAATAGGATCACCTCTAGAAAACAGCATTAAGTCATCAGCAAAAGCAAGATGGTTTATCTTCAGATTCTGACAACCACCATGAAAGTTGAACTCAGAGTCCTCCCCCAGAATCCTAAGCATTCTGGAAAAATATTCCATTCCAACAACAAATGAGAAAGGGATAAGGATCACCTGCCTCAAGCCTCTTTTACCAGGGAAGAAGCCTTTCATCTCACCATTGATTGACAAGGAATAGGAAGCAGTAGAAACACAAAGCATAAGCCACTTCACAAACCTGTCAGGAAAACCAAAGCCTTTCAAGACAGCTTCTAAAAAAGACCAATGAACTGAATCAAAGGCTTTCTTGATATCCACTTTGATCAAGCATCTAGGTGGGCCTCTCTTAACTCCATAGTGTCTAATCAACTCCTGACAAAGAAAAATATTACCAGACATAGCCCTACCATCAACAAAACCAGTCTGAGCAACATCAATAAGATCAGGAAGGCAAGTAGAGAGTTTGGAAGCCAGAATCTTGGAGATCACTTTGTAAGTAACATTACAGCAGGAAATAGGCCTATAATCCCCAACAATGGTAGCATGAGTAGATTTAGGGATCAGAGCAATGACAGCATGATTGATCTGTTTTAACAAAGCATCATTATGGAAGAACTCCAGCACAGCCTTAGTGAAATCTTCACCAACAATATCCCAAGATTTTTTTTAAAAAAAAACCAGCAGAAAAGCCATCTGGACCAGGGGATTTATCATCTGAAAAAGAAAACAGGGTATCATTGATTTCAACAGCAGTAACATCTCTCAAAAGAGTATCAAAAGCAGCCAAATGAACCTTGGGGCCAACATTCACAACATCTTCATTAATAGGGACAGCAACAACCTGAGTGCCTAACAAATCTGAATAAAAGTCAATAAAAGCCTCCCCCACTTGATCATAAGAAGAGGTGAAGGAGCCATCAGCCAGTTTAATAGAGGAAATATGCCTCTTAGCATTATTCCTTTTAACCAAAGAGTGGAAAAACTTAGACCCCACATCACTTTGAGTTTCATATAAACACCTTTAGCTTTACGAGATAAAAGGAAGCCTCAAAGAGCCTTCCAAAGCGATTACACACCTTCTTCCTCGTTCATAATTTGAGAAGCTAACAAATCGAAGTCCCAGATTGTACTGAGACTGCAAACTCCCAAGGAGCTTCTGAACAGAATCAGACCTATCAGAAATGTGAGCAAAATGCTGCTTGTTCAAAACTTTGAGTGGCAGTTTGAGTCTTTTAAGCTTTCTACACAACTGGAACATAGAAGTGCCAGTAACCTCTTGCCTCCAACTGTGATCCAAAGTATCCTTATAGCTCTCATGCTGCAGCCACATATTGAAAAACTTGAAAGGCTTCTTTCTGGCCACATAACTAGTAGAAAGAGAGATTCTACAGGGAGAGTGGTCAGAATGATGGCCAGGGGGATCAAAAAAAGACAGAGCCTCAATATTCCAGTCAAACCAAGAAGAATTAACCAAAACTTTATCAATCCTAGTAAAAACACCAGCAGAATTCCAGGTAAAGAACTCACCAGAGGAGTTCAAATCAGAAAGGCTAGCATCAATACAACAGTCAACACCATCTTGCATCTCATACTCAGTAGGAACAATATCATTCATCTTATCATCCACAGAAAGAACAGCATTAAAATCCCCCAGAACCATCCAAGGCAAATCAGAACAGACACTGAGTTCCCTAATCCTGTCCCACATGGACCTCCTATCCCCAACAGAGTGCACCATAGACAAAAGTGACGAAAACAGGTCCCTGCAGACCAAGAGCTTCACCTTGCAAAGTATCCATTGAGCATCCACCTCCAAGACATCTACCTCAAGAAAAGTAGGATCCCAGGATCACCAAAATCCTTTTCCTAATATGTACAGCAAAATTATCAACAGACTTCCAAGAAGGAACTTTCTTACAAATGAAGTGGTCCAAATTATTTTGAGACAACTTTGTCTCAATGATTCCAAATAAGGAAATCGATCTTTATCTGAGATAACCGACAACAAAGCAGATTGTTTAATGACAACTTATTGAACCCTCTAACATTCCAAAACCCTATCATTTTTGTCTACCTAGAGGAGATCTCCCTCTAGAGACACTATCATTTCTGTTTTTTATCATTTCCAGAAACACCATTGGTGTTATGCATGTTGTTTTTCTTCTTCTTCTTAGATCTCCTAGATCCGTAAGCAATGAGATCACCTTTCTGCACCACTCTTTCTTCCTCCCGCCACATCCGCCCAAGATCTGCTTTTATCGAGAGACAACACCTCAAAAGCATTAGTAACTGGAGTAGCTGACTTCTCAACTGGCTTTCCAAAATTACTGGAGGCCATACTCTTTCCTTTATCCAAAAGTGAGGAAGCATCACCAGAGGAAGGAACAACAGGAGGCACATGATCCTTAATACTAGCAGTAGCATTATCATTCTTCCCATCATCTTCAATAACAATCACTTTTTTCTTCTTGGAGGGATTAGGTTTGGAAACACCAGGTTTTTTAGACCTAGACACATACAAAGAAGGAACTTCAGCCTTAGAATCACCATGTCCTTCCTCATTATGCCCTAGTTTATTACACTTGGTACAGAACTTGGGCCTTTCCTCATACAAAACAGGCTGCTTTAGGACCTTTCCATCGTGCATAGTAATAGGTATAACAGAAGGTAAATCCATCTTTAAATCAATCTCCACCAGACACCTTGCAAAACTCAAGACTTTTCTGGAAGCAGTGACTTTATCAGTATACTGAGGACTCCCCAAGAAGGAACAGATCTTGCTCAATGCCCTATCTTTCCAAAGTCTTAGAGGGAGATTAGGCAAATTGAATCAAAATGGAACCACAGTACAAGCATCTTTACTAAAGTTAAACATAACATGCATCTTTTTTAACAGCAAAGGCTTTCCAAAAGCATAAAAGGGACCAGCCTGCAATACCTCATTAAGATCACTTTCTTGTTCAAACAGGAATACTATCCATCCAAAATTATGGTAGTGATATTTGCACTTCCTAGGCCAAGCATTAACAATCTTTTGGACAGCATCTATACCAGGAAATATTCCTATCAAACTCAGTTTCTCCATTGAATCATCATTTGTATCCTCCTCCTCCAAAAACACAGTGTCTTGATTGACACAATCAACATGATCTATCAAAAGAACAACATCATCAGAAGGTTCCCTATTCTTTTGACCATTTGAACTCAGGAGGCAAACTCCTCCACGGCTTTAGTAGCATTAGGCCCTATATAATCACCAGAGGGATTTTCAGTGACACCAGCAACCTTGTCAGAAACAGGGGCAACATTTTCCTTACTTGCAATAGAACCAGGATCCACCTCTAACTGAGTCCCCTGTTCTATAACACCACCAGGTCCTAAAGTGCTAGAAACACCATCAGAAGCAAGCTCTACAACTGAAGAACCAGGTTCTATCACTCCACCATCAGAAACTGGCTCTACAGATGCAGAAACCTGCCCAACAAGAGCACTAACACTCTCAAGTGTCTTTTCAGACACACCACCAATCTTTAAATTGTCAATAACACCTTGTTCAACTTGTTTTTCAACTTCTAATAGCTCAGAAAGAGAAGAAATACCTGCCAAATCACCCTCGGCCAAGACAGACTTCTTTTTAGAAATGGTAGCAACATGAGTAACTAGCCTTCCAGATTTCAGTCTCATTGCCTCATAAACTCTAGGATTACAACACTTAGAAGCAGGTTCTTTCATCTCCACCAAGGAAGAAGCAACAACAACATCATCCACTCTAGGTGCAAGTTCGACCTCAGCAAGCTGATGATGAACAGTGTCATTCTTTAATGGAAGCTTTTCAATTGCAATCTGATCTTCAATAGGAGTTGCAGGGAGAGCAACAATGGCTTTAGAAGCTGCTGCAACCTGTGTAACACCAGAAACATCAGCTTCATCTGGTTCAGAGTCAGGAACAGTGCCATCTCCAATGGTTTTCTTATTCTTTCGAGCCATGGCTCAAAACAGGAACTGTAAATTCAGAAAAAAGAAAGGAAGGTAACAAGGAAGCTAATCGAGCAAAGTACAAGAGCTAAAACACATCAGAGGCAAGGATTTGGCAAGCAAAATCAAGAAGATGAAGATGCCGGCTGAGAGAAATCATCTCTCTAAAATCCTTACTGAGAGCTCGTCTTAGTTAATTACTTGTTTGTGTGTTCGGTGGTGTTGTATATTGGTAAGCAGATACACAAAAAGTAAATGCAGAAAATAAAGTGTAGGAAATAAAAACACATGGTTTATTGTGGTTCAAGGTGGTGTAATTCCTTAGTCCACTCTTCTCATGTGATGTTGGAGAAATTCACGATTGTTCTTGGTTACACAGATACAGTAGATTCAAAGATGATTGTCCTTGGATGATATCAGCTCAGCTTCACAATCTGAACAATCAGTCCTTCATAGTTGTCTATGCTGCTTCACTGAAGTTGTTCCACTGTTCCTTGGAGGGTAGT
Organism: Gentiana macrophylla; assembly: GCA_026214975.1. Classification (NCBI taxonomy): domain Eukaryota; kingdom Viridiplantae; phylum Streptophyta; class Magnoliopsida; order Gentianales; family Gentianaceae; genus Gentiana; species Gentiana macrophylla. The sequence goes on along the minus strand of CM047809.1, from coordinate 75,485,004 downwards.
ATTGCCTCTCAACTGCTCCACCATGAAAGCTCGGCTCCTTTAGTAACGGTGGAACATCAAGGTGCCCGACTTTGGAACATTCCAGTGTATTTTTTACACTGCTTTTAGAACGTCTGCCTAGCTGATGTTTTTTGTCCAACCCACGTCAGTCCCGATGACATTAGTGAAACAGAGTGTTCGTGGATGCTACAAAACGTAACAGAACGCCGGATCAACCTTATAATCGGAAATCACAAAATGCTCGATTTTTATCACACAAATAATGGTGTTACATGTTATTGAAACTTGAGAGTATAATAGGGTAACCCATTCACACATTTCAAGTATTAATGATGAAAACTAGTGTTTAAAACATCAAAACATTACCAATTTTGATTGTATTTGTGCTTCCATTTGGCTTGAAAATGATATGCGGCCTTCAAGTGAGATTCCATCAACTTCTTCAATATATGTGGATTCTATTGGCATCACGTTAATACTTTTAACAATACATTTTGCATGTTAAAATTTATATGTAATTGTAATGCCGGAAGTAATAATAAAATGCCAATTAGAAGGTCTCCGGTTTTTTTAGGGTGACAGGTGCAGGTCTCTTTTATGGACGTCTCTTGTATGCAGTCTTTCTTCTTCTTCTTTTATTTTATTTTTTTATTTTTTTATTTTGGGAAATGTATGCGGTCTTTTTTTATTGAGGGTTTCTAAAAGCACCTCCGATTTTACTTTCGACATCCATTATTTGATTATTTTTTTTTAGTGGAAAAAACGTCATTGGAAAATCCACCCACGACGTTTTTAAGTTGTGACATTTTTATTACGTAAACGTCGGTGCCACTGATTTTCGTTTTTAAACACCGTCACTGACGTTGGTTTCAATAGCAGCGTTCATAAAAAATTATCGTGTTGCCGGAGTAATTTTTTGTTGTATCGAGAGTAATGTGATACCAGATGTAAAAACGGGAATGCCTTTAGAAACCCCTTTTTTATATTACCGTTTCACGCTTCATACTTTTTAGAAAATGTCATATTTTAAAATCTTGAATGAATTCCACACAAAAAAATAATGTAAAATATAAAATATAATATTATTTTCATTAATGCAATAGTTGTAAAATAAAAATTTTTAAAAAGAAACTGAAATCAAATTAAATGATGTGTTAGATAAATATACAAGTGATAAATGTTTTAGGGGGTTTTATCGGCACACCCCTATTTACTTTCGACACCTTAGTGTGGTGCTTCGGCATCCGGTGATTTTTTATAAAGTGAACGTCAGTGCCATTGGTGTTTCTTGTTTAACCCACCATGTTTTATTGATATCACAAAAGAAAGTTATATTATGAGATAAAATGAGAAGAGGCGAAAAAAGACATACATATATATTAATACAGGACAAATGTAGGATTTCTTCTAGAGATTGTTTTCACGGCTCAAACTCATTTTCTCTAGGGATAGCAAGGCTCAAACCCAATAAATCCTTACATGCAAAAGCTAATCTCACCAATCTGCTTTTTAGAAAAAAGCCATAGTTGATCACATCAAACATACCATAATGTTATATTTTGTAATTGACTTTCGAAACGTCAATCCTGATATTCGAATTCAAATTCAATATCAACAACAGTGCACGGCAACACATGAGGAACAGGAAGAAACTAAGGGCAACACAGACAATTACTATGCCGGTGACACTGAAACAGGCTCTTTTCAGAAGCAGACATGGGGAGGAATGAGCTTTCCTGGGTTCATGATGTTGTTCGGGTCTAGAGCAGCTTTTATCTTTTTCATCGTCCTCAACGCCTCTATTCCCAGCTCTTGTTCAAGATACTGCAAGTGATAACACATAAACAATACAAAAGAACAAAACCATCAATTTGCTAATAATCCTTCGTAATGCGAGATTCCTTCAAATACATAGCTTCCCTATTGCGTAAACTCACTGGGGATCCTATACACAGCCAATGTCTGAATTATGTAATGTTGAATGAAAAATAAAAAAAAAAGGCAGGTTTGATGAATGAGAAGGTACAATATATCTAGGGGGTTCTATTTGGACCCCCCCTATTTACTACTTGCACCCACTTACTACTTGTACCACAAAATTTTGCTTTTAACCACAAGATTATTTTTATTATTTTTATACTTCTCACACTACACGATTAATAAAAAAATTACTACCTACACCACATAATTTTGAAATTATAAACAAATCCTCCTAAAACCTAAATAAACAATTCTCTTTCACCAAACTCTTCTTCCACACCCCCTCACCAAGAATCAACCGCCACTACCATTCTCCTCCCCACCACCAGGTCCACCACCAACCACCAACCACCGACATCATCAACCCACCACCAATCAACCATCATCAACTCACCACCATCATCAACCATCAAACCTCCATCACCATCATCTTCTTCCCTCGCCGCCCCCACAGCCACACCCTCCTCCCATCGCCGCCCCCACGGCCACACCTGCAAATTGAACAACCCATTCCCCAACTGCCCTCCCTCCTCCCGTCCACCCTTTCCTACCATAAATCCTCCAATCCCATTGCTTATGTAAACCCATCTCCCTCTTCTCCCTTGAATTGACCCTATTTAAAAAAAAAAAATCTGAATCGCGATTTGGAAGAAGAAGAAGGGAGCTGCGATTTTATTTTATTTTTTGGCAAATGAAGAATTGCGATTTGGATGCTTGAGGAGGAAGAAGGGGGTGGCGGCTGAAAGGGGAGGAGGTGAAGATAAATTAGGGGCTACGATTTGGGGGCTCGATTTTGCTGCGATTTGGGGGCTCGATTCACTGCGATTTGGGAAGAGGATTTTCGATTTGGGGTGGTTGAGGGAGGAAGAAGGGGGTGGCTGTTTTTCAGAGGAGGAAGGGGCGGCGGCTGGAAGGTGGGGGAATAGGGTGGAAGATGAATTAGGGTATTTGGTTTGGAGAAGAAAAGAGAAATTTGTTTTTGTATTGTTTAATTGTTTAAGGACTAATGTGTAATTATTTCGGGACTAAAGTGTATTTTTTTCCTTTTCTTATTTTTGTGTGGTGTAATAAGTAAAATGGGGGTGTGTAGAAGTAAAAAAAAAAATCAAATAATGGGTGTAAGTAGTAAATAGGGGGGTCCAAATAGAAACCCCCCCTATATCTATGGTTGTTTCCTCCTACATCTGTCGTCAAGAATATAATATCCTCATACCTTCATTTTCCCAGTGCCAACACCATGTTCTCCTGTACATGTTCCTGCTTGGACAAAATTTAACTATCAACCTCCATTGAGTGAAAAAGACGATATTAATCGGGAACGTCTTTTCACACAGCAAATTATTCTGACCCAATTCGAGTCAGAAAACGATGGTTATTATGATTCAACTCGAGTCAGGATTTTGAATGTTTTCAATACCCAATACCAGTCAGAAAGACTTTCCGACTAAAATTGAGTCAAGAAAACTTTTAACATTCTCTCTGAAATTCGGTGAGAGAATCAACGCGTTTGCAAATTATTCTGACCCAATTTGAGTCAAAATGATGATTATTCAGATTTAATTCAAGTCAATTTTGAATGTTTTCCATAACAGATACCATTCAGAAAGACTTTATGACTAAATTTGAATCGAGAATACTTTTAACATTCTGTCTGAAATTCGGTCAGAATCAACAAGTGCAAAAAACATAAATTTGAAGGGTAAAAGTGGAAAAATATTTATGTGTGTAAAAACTTTTAGTTGTGTGAAAAGACATTCCCACAGTCCGCCAAGCAGAAGAGATAAATAATTCCTCCCACCCGCCCAGCCCACTCCCAAACCCCAATCCAGAGTAAAGAAGAGTGCGTATCTGGAAGACAGAACTCAATACTCAAAAGGGAGAAAAGTGAAAAATATCACACCTTCCATGGATAAAGCAGCATGAACCATAAATTGATTTAATTCCTCAGCTTTCCTGAGCTGGTCTTCATCAGCAGGGTCAAATAGAATTACTGTGTGGAAATTTCCATCGCCAGCATGAGCAATAACTGTGCTGTTAACGGGATAAAACGGGCCAGAATATCAGGTACAATTTCAGACTGGTAAAACATGTCTTAAAGAAGTTCCTAGCATTAGATTTCTTTTATACCAGGTCAATGATGAAGCATTCAGCTCTTGTTTGGATCTTGATATAACTTCTGCAAGACGAGATAAAGGTACGCAGACATCCTGGCAGACATACTCAGGAAGAAACAGTAAATGAGACAATATAACTGTAAACAACTCTTAAAGGAATTCAATGCAGGTAAATTTTACCACTTCCAGCAAAAAATTAACAAACAAACAAAAATGGACAGAAACACAGAAGGTTGATGGACTAGAAATTTTACTAACGAAGCCCCCCCCCCCCCCCCCCTCCTCTGTCGCTAAAATACAATCCTTTATTAAATGCAGCTATCAGCCTCAAAACAAAGTACAAACACATAGGTTCAGGTCATAAACCCTACTTGTATCCAGAGAAAGAAATGAACAATAAACTACAGGGAATTTTTCTTCGTATCTACTTCATTGACATTGTTACTTTGTTTGCAGTTTGAATTGGTATAAGAAGTGAAAAGAAAGACAACACCGTACTTCATGATACAACGTGCATACACTTCTCAGAATAGCTCAAAAGGGAGCGTCTTTCAATCATTAAACTTGAACAAAGAAGGTTTATTTTGAATCATGTCCCTATTTATGTACTCTTCCAATTCACAGGCACACATTTCAGGTTTTACAAAACAAGGAAAAAAATATTAACAAACAGTTCTTTGTACCAACATAACACAATCTATGTAGTGCCATCTTCACACTGAATGAATATAGGCCATTTATCCAAAAGGCTTTACTCCAGATTTTGTTCACATATATGATTTTCTACATTAAATAACTAATAAGAAACAAATTTTCAGATACAAACATAAGCAAAACAAATATCTACTCACGGTTATCATTGCTTCACACTCAGGTTCCATAGCAAAGCAAGCCCAAAGTGCCTCTTTTCTTATCTACATTCAGACCCGGCTGAAAGTTAGCAACAGTAGTGGACATATTGTAACAGGATTCAAGATTCTAGTCAACTATTAAAAAGCAGTACTAGGCCAATTCAGCTTACACAAAAAAGAACATCTATACTACATGGCTCCTACACATGAGTAAATCATATTCTCAACAAAACGGCTTGAAGCCACTCGGAATGTTCCTATATGGATTTGTTTTATTTTACAAATATATATATGGAATTTGACAGTGTCGTTATACTGAAAAAGGCACTTGGTTCTGCCTCAGATCACTTTATGTTGCTTCTACGCAGTGTTCTAAAAATCGCATCTAGGCGCCGCCTGGGCGCTAGGCGCACCTCCAGCGTCCCGACTTGGCTCTAGGCGACATGTTCTAGGCGGCTGGGTCTTACAAGCGCTTACGCGCTCACAGGCGCCGCCTAGGCGACTTGGGCGCCACCTAGGCGACTTGGGCGCTCTCAAATCGATTAGGTTGCGTTTTTTCTTTCTTTTTCTTAGATATTTGGCATATTACATATATAACTTTTGACATAATTAAAAAATACACTTAACCTAAAAAAAACTCGAAGCAGCATGCCTCCTTTCTAGTCGTTCTTTCTCCCTCTCATTCTCTGTTCTTCCCTCTCACTCCTACTCAAAGCATGATATTGTTGGAGTTGGAGACTTGGGGAATAATGATGATGAGATTGAGGATTGAACTTGAGAGTTGAGACTTGAGAGTATTGACTATTGAGTGTTGAGTTGAGTGTTGAGCATGACATTGATTTCGTACTTTGGGTTTTGGATACTACGTTTCATTGATCTTTTGACACAATTTACAAGTTTTTACTTGATTTTTATGTTTTATGATCATAGGATGTAAAATTTAAATAAGATAAGTATTAATTTTTCAAATTAAAAAAATAATAAATTAAAAAAAAAAAAAAAAAAAAAAAAAAGCTGGCGCCGCTGGCGCCGCCGCCTAGGCGCCCTGGGCGCTAGGCGCCCCTGGAGCGCACCGTCATCGCCTAGCGAGTTTTAGAACACTGCTTCTACGGAAGAAACAACAGTCCAGCAAACATATTACCATCAGCCCAAGTCCCCGTCCACCTGGAAGAGGGGAGAGGACCTATTGGGTCATACAGAAAGAGCTCCATTCAAGTCAAAAGTATATTACATAATATACACTGGAAAAAAAAAATTCTGTGCGCACACAGACATATGCAACGGACACAGTGATATATGGTGATTGGAAAGAAATGCCAATATAAGCTATTGGGTTGCTTTCTACGCGTGTAGACTTAACTTGCTGCAAATTCCTTTTAATGCAATCACATATCCATGATCCAATGATTAGTCGTTCAATGATTAAAAAACAAACATACAGTTCAAGATTGATTTGTTGAGCTGCATACCTTCCAAAGTTCCTTCTTGGCTTCAGGTTCCTCGGCAAAAACAAAATCTGAGCCATGGTGCTCAGAAGCTATCCTCTGAACTATTTGTGTCTGCTCCCGTGAATAAGCTTCTAATCACATTTTTCATCAAAGGGAGCAAATTATGGAAAATCAAGAAAAGAATAATAAAAATTGTTGAATTATTAGATGTTTATTAGACTTGTTTTTTTATTTAGCACCTGTTTAGTGTTGTTTCTGTGCCTTTTACCCGTTTTTACCTTAGTTTAGTGCTTTTTCTATCTTACAACAGTAATCTGCTTTTTACTGTACTTCTAGCCGTTGGGTTTCCTTTTCTAGCCGTTGGAGGCCTCTTCTTTATATTGTAATCCTTTCTTATCTACCCGATAAGAGTTCTAAACAATAAACAAGAGTTTCCTCCAATATTTCTCCTTCTCTACTCTGATTTCTACATGGTATCAGAGCCTTAAGGTCTCAAAACTCTTGTCTGTTTTTCTTCATCTTCTAAATGGCAACTGAGCAATCTTCAAAAGTTAATTCAAGGGAAGAAGCTATCTCTAATGCTGCCCCTTGGAACTCTGAACCCTCTTTAATGCCACTTTCCAGTCACAAACTCAATGGTGACAACTACCTCAAATGGTCCAGAACAGTAAGATTTTTTATTACTGGGAGAGGCAAGGAGGAATATCTAACTGGAGAAAGCAAGGCTCCTGCAGCAGGGGATCCCTCTAGCAAGAAGTGGAGAGTGGAAAACAGCAATGTGGTATCAATTTTGCTGGGATCCATGACTCCTAACATTGCAGAAAACTTCATTATGTTTGATACTGCTGAGGAGATCTGGATTGAAGCTGCTGATCTCTATTCAAAAAAAGATAACACTTCTGAACAATATGAGATTGAATCAAAGCTGCAAGATATAAGACAAGGGGAGATGTCAATCACTGACTATTTCAACCTCCTGTCAAGATCTTGGCAGCAGCTTGATAACTTTGAAAATTTAACTTGGCACTCTGCTGAGGATGCCAAGATGTACAAAGCCCTAAAAGATCAAAAAAGGATCTATAAATTCTTGATGGGGCTAAACTCTTCTCTTGATGATGCGAGAGGTAGAGTTCTGAGCTCTAAACCTCTTCCATCTATCAAAAGTGTGTTTGCTAACATAAAACATGAAGAAAGCAGACGTAAACTCATGTTAAATGGGGTGTCTAACCCTGTTTCATCTACTGAAACTAGTGCTTTGTTCACCAAAAGCACTACTGGTCTAAATCTGAAATCAAAAGGCAATAGACCAGTGTGTGATCATTGCAAGAAAACTGGTTCTAGGCCTAATCACACACCGAAAGCTCTGGTAGACTAGCCACCGTTGAGGAACAAAAGTCGATGGTGTGTTTAGCATGGAATGATGAAGCCCTTAAAGGTTTCATCTGCTCAAAATGCACAAAATGCACAGATGATGCTCCTCAAGGCAATGTTTCCATAGCTAACACAGTGTGTGCCTAAATGCTTATTCTCAGGAGTCAAATCCTTAAAAATATATGGATAGTTGACTCACGGTGCATCAAATCATATGACTGGAATCGAGAATTATTTATGAAACTTATGAAATGTACCCCGTCCTCACAATGTTAAAATAGGCGATGGATCCATTTCTCAGGTTTCTGGAACTGAAACATCCTTTTAAGTGAGAAAATCACATTAAAAGATGTCCTTTATGTGCCTAACTTACAATGCAACTTATTGTCTGTTAGTAGATTCATAAATGATACTAACTGTTCTGTGATTTTTCATACTAATGGATGTAAGTTTCAGGATTTGAGTTCAATGGAGGAGATTGGCAGTGCTAATGTGAGATCTGGACTCTTCATTTTCAAGACATCCTACTCTGAGCTTTGTATTGATAACATCCCTAAGGGATTGTCTATTAGTTGTAGAAGTACCTCTGTTTACTCGATGTTATGTTCACGCACTATAGACTAGTCATCCAAATTTCTTGTATTTGAAAAAATTGTATCCTAGTATGTTTAAAGTCAGGGGGAGATGTTCCAGGAATACTATGAATCTTGGAACATTAGTCCTATCGACAATTTTGAGGAATCTGTGAGTCTAATACGAAAATGCAAAGCAAAATCAGCTGAAAAGAACAATCTAATTCTCCTTCTAAGGAGAAACAAATGATGAGAATGAGCCTAATATTATTGTCTATACAAGAAAGAGAAAGGCTATATCTCAAAACCCTGATTTTGAAGAATTCACCATAATGATGCGGTTGGATCTCAAGATGTGTCATCAGAGGATCAGAGTCCTGATAGTGCTGACTATCAGAACTCTGACACCTCCAGTGATAAGGAAAGTGATTCTCCAATTGAAGAACTACCTATAGCAAAAAGAAAAGGGACAATGAGTTGTACTGCACATCCCCTATACAACTTTCTGTCCTATGATCACTTAGCTCCTCAATTTCTGGCTTTTACAAGTAGTCTGGACACTATACAAATACCCAAAAGTGTCCATGATGCTTTGAAAAGTCCAGAATGGAAAGCTGCTCTAGAAGAGGAAATGAGTGCCCTTGTTAAAAATGAAACTTGGAACATCATCCCTCTTCCTAAGGAAAACATCCTGCAGGATGTAGATGGATCTTCACACTTAAATATAATGCAGATGGGTCTCTTAGCAGGTATAAAGCTAGACTTGTGGCACGGGGTTTCACTCAATCCTATGGGATTGATTATCATGAAACTTTTGCCCCTGTTGCAAAACTTAATACCATAAGGATTCTATTGAGTATTGCTGTAAACCTGGACTAGTCTCTAACACAACTTGACATAAAGAATGCCTTTCTCTATGGAGATTTGGATGAGGAAGTGTACATGCATCTCCCTTGGGTTTGAATCCACTAGGCAATAAGGGTGATGTATGCAAAGCCGAAAAGTCCCTATATGGCCTAAAGCAATATCCTAGGGCTTGGTTGATTCTCTAGGTTCATAAAGGGACATGGGTTTCATCAATGCCACACTGATCATACCTTATTCATCAGGAAGTTTTCCGGAAAAACTACTGTTCTTGTAGTTTATGTGGATGACATTATCCTCACTGGGGATGACACTGATGAGATTTGCAGATTTAAAGGGATTCTTGCCTCTGAATTTGAAATAAAGGATCTTGGGAGTCCCAAATACTTCCTTGGAATGGAGATTGCCAGAAATGCAACTGGTATCTCCATATCCCAAAGGAAGTACACCCTGGATCTTTTAAAGGAAACTGGAATGTTGGGTTGTAAACCAGCAAATACTCCTGTCGAACCTGGTTTAAAGTTGGACAAGGCTGATGATAGTCCCCTTGTTGACAAGGGGAGATATCAAAGGTTTGTAGGGAAACTTATATACCTCTCTCACACTAGACCTGACATATGCTTTGCTGTAGGTTTGATCAGCCAGTTCATGCATCAACCCACAGAAAGACATATGCAAGTGGCAGAAAGGGTATTGAGATTTTTAAAGAAGGACCCAGGCCAAGGATTATTTTTCAAGAAAAACCAGTCTAGAGATGTCCAAGTATACACTGATGCTGATTATGCAGGAGGAGTTCCAAATATGAGATCAACTTCTGGATACTGCACTTATATCTGGGGAAATCTTACAACATGGAGAAGCAAGAAGCAACATGTAGTATCCAGAAGTAGTGCAGAATCTGAGCTCAGGGCTTTAGCTCTGGGGGTCTGTGAAGGTGTCTGGATCAAGAGGATGTTGGCAGAGTTAGGGCTTGCTGTCACTAAACCTATCCAACTCATGTGTGATAACACTTCAGCACTATGTATTGCAGAGAATCTTACTCATCATGATAAAACTAAACATGTAGAAGTGGACAGGCACTTCTTAAGGGAGAAAGTGGACAATGGTGATATCTCCTTGTTCCACATCAAGTCTAAGGATCAAGTGGTTGATCTTCTTACAAAGGCAGTTTCAAATCAAGTCTTCCAACATCTACACTTCAAGCTTGGCTGCATCAACATATACAACCAAACTTGAGGGGGAGTGTTGAATTATTAGATGTTTATTAGACTTGTTTTTTTATTTAGCACCTGTTTAGTGCTGTTTCTGTGCCTTTTACCCGTTTTACCTTAGTTTAGTGCTTTTTCTATCTTACAACAGTAATCTGCTTTTACTGTACTTCTAGCCGTTGGGTTTCCTTATCTAGCCGTTGGAGGCCTCTTCTTTATATTGTAATCCTTTCTTATCTACCCGATAAGAGTTCTAAACAATAAACAAGAGTTTCCTCCAATATTCCTCCTTCTCTACTCTGATTTCTACAAAAATTGACTGCCAAACGCATTGCGATATATCACAATGGTAGCTCTAAATGTAAAGTTCAGTATTTGCTTGGCAAGTTTTAAGCTTCTGGCGGTGTTTCCAGGTTCATTTTGGTAGCTATAGTTAGCCAGCTATGTTGGTCTCAACGTTAACTTGCATAGTTGTACGACACTTGAACCATATATAAATGGGCAAAAGACATTGAGAGCCCCTAAACTATTCAGATCGTAACATTTCAGCCCTCAAACTTTTTTGGTAACAATTTGGCCCTTTAACTGTTTAAAAGGTAACATTTTGGCCCTTCCGACCAATTTGATCATTTTAGATGCTGGATCAAGGGTATAAGTACATTCACCCACCTCCATTTCCTTCTTCTGTTTCATCCCTATGGCAAAAACTTTCCCAAACTTCCATAACCGCCACCTCGAATCCTTAAAAGATAGTAAAATCTTAACACAAATCTCACATTTTTCACCCCAATCACTACAAAACCATGTTTTAGCCCCTTTTCTGAACAAAAATTATATTATAACAAAACTCAAGCCAAGAGCTTCACAAAATTCTGGTACAAAGCAAAACCCATAACTCAGAAACTTAGAGAAAATGAAAATTAACGAACTTTTATGGAGAAAATAAAGACAGCTGCTACTACAAATAATACATCAAGATTACTATCTAAACTACAAAGAATTCAAAGGCAAACACTGAACACACAGAAAGTTTGAAGGGAGCAAAAGGTTCATCCTCTTCTGCAATGGAAGAAATGGTGGAGAAATCGAAGATTTTAGTTAATTCGACATCTAGTCGGACTGAAAAACTCCTTATTTGTCTTTTCTCCGATAAACAGGCAGGGCAGGGGATGAAGCTTATGCTCCCGAACAGTGGAAGTAATGGAAGCTGGATTCTTCTCCTAAAAACTCTGAAACGGTGGAAGTAATGGAAGCACCACCAATTTGAAGGCTTTTAGTTCCTGTTCCTCTTTGACGAAGGCTGAAAATATGGAGATCGAAGACTCCGTTTGTTTTCGTTAGAGTTTTTTTCGGAGTTTTTTTATATCACTTCACCCATCATATCTTACAATTCTCTTACCAATCATTTCTTCAACTACAAATAAAAAAATATTAAATTATCTCTCATCATTTCACTTTATCAACTTTATAACCTTTTTTACCATTATTTTATTTAGGGGGGTTCTATTTGGACCCCCCTATTTACTACTTGCACCCATTTACTACTTGTACCACAAAAAATTACTTCGGGCACCACATGATTTTTTATATATAGGAAATCAGTCCTGCTCGGTGTTCCTTGTGGAACACCAACGTCGATCCACATGACGTTGGTGTTCCACAAGGAACACCAGATGTGGCCGACGCTTCTATATATAAAAAAAAGTGTTAAATCTTAGAACGTCGAGTCCATGACTTTTCATCGGTGTTCCTTAGTGGCATACCAACGTCAGTGACACTGACGTTGGTATGCCACTAGGAACACCAGTGTGAGTGACGTTTTTTTCACCCGAAAAAATATTCATTAATGTGGTGCAAGTAGTAAAAAGGGGGGTCCAAATAGAACCCACCTTTATTTATTATGTTACTTTATTTCACCAAAATGGTTCAAAGGGATGCTGTAGATGTTCAGTTGGAATTCGTTTGGGAGTTGAGTGGCGAAAATGGCAGAAATGACCAGATGATAATGAAGGGTTCAACGGCTCTTGGCTGGGATAGGGTTGGAGATGAGTAAAGGAAAAGTGTAGGATATAATTAGACTTCTGGACTAACTTTACCTCTTTACAATATCTACTTTATTAGACTTTTATGCTCTTTATTCCTATCATTTATCTCTAAAACACGCACGCCACTGCATGGATATCTTACATGCCCAACTTGGTACACTGATTCCCCTTCACTAGCGTACTCAAGAGGTCGTTTCACAAGAACAATAAACAAAGAAGCTGGTTGCACTCAAGAGGTTGTTTCACTAGCGTACTCAAGAGGTTGTTTCACAAGACACGGCTTTTGACTCATGCCTCATGGCTCTTTGGCGTATGGATCTGGGCTCTAGGCTCACAGCTGATTCTTGGCTCATTACTGCTTCTCAATCACAAAATCGTTCTTAATTCTTTGTTGCCTGGAGCTTGACAAAGATCGATTTCTCTCCTTCGCGTATACCTTGGGAGCGATTACATTGTTGGATTTACCTCATCATAGCCATTAATGGCTATGGTCCCTCATATTTCTCATTAAAGATGAATTCTGTCATGTATAAACCAAACCGCAAAAGGCATCGAAGCCACTGCAACCCGGATACAAGGGATCATGTATTTTGCAAACCTCGTTACGGACATTTTTTGTTTCTGTGTAGGTTGCATGCCGGTGGTTATTCAACTGCTAAAACTTTATTCGTTTACAAATGAATTCTGCAAATTAGGGTTCTCGTCTTTATGCCCCATATACTCAAAGTCTGAGGGTCACGGTCGTATTCGACCTCTTTCATGGCCGCTACTTCTAGCTTTACTGCCACCGTCTCAACTACTTCTAAGGTTTTAACGTGTTGAATGGGAACGGCTCAGAAGTTTGGTGGGTGTCTTGTCTTCTCAGATTTGCTTCTACTGAAGTCGCCAATTAGAGTGAGACAAGATATTTAGTTTTTGATTTCTCTACAGAATTTCTATTGCTAAAGCAGAAGAGTCAGGAATTTTCAGACAACAAAGATCTCTGTTGTTGTTTTTTTCATTTATGGTTTTCTTTTTCTTTTTTCGCCCAAGCAGGGTTTGGGCAAGGGCCCGGAGAGCTGTTCTTGGTTCTTTAAGGAAGGGCCAAGGAGGAAGGTGATCGAATCCATCGTCCACTTTGGCGGAGTTGGCGATGGGAGGACTTCTACTACAACTGCGTTTAGGGAAGTCCTGGCTGAGGGCAAGGGTTCGCCTTTCATTAAGGCAACCCTACCTCCCTCATGAAAATTATGAACATGGACCATAAGTAACATTGTCGTAGCAAATACGCCACCAACCCACCCAAATTACACAAAATTAAGAAATTAAACAACCTTTTTCATCCATAAACACAAGAGTGAAACAAAGACTGCAGGATGTAAACATTACAAAGCACAGTTAAAATCATGCTTAACCTGTGCCAACAAATTCAAACATCAAGGTTGGAACTTCAGGCAGATTTTTTCCATTAGCAAGGTTAATAGCTCGAACTTGAACTTCATCCAAGAGCTCTACCCGCGAAACCTTTGGAAAGTTATCATCATGCACGAAAAACAGCACAGAATAATTCACTGACCAATTAAACCAGTCTGAGGAATTACACTGGTAATAATCAAATAAGCTTCACAAACTACTATAACTTGTGCATCTCAGTGGAAGAAAGTGTTTTATTGCAGTTTGAATTGTCATAATTCAATTGAATACAATACATTTCGTATTTGTTTATGTGCATTAACAGTTTGCTGTGAAAGCTCTATAAGCTCTAGATTGTTGTGTAATTGTCGTTGTATTGGAACATTATCATGAATTAAATATCCTCATTTACGGAAGAAAAAAATTGCTGCCAATGTACTAGAGGATCTTAACAGAGCGACTTTGCGTAAAATTTAAAATAGAGTTAGAAAAGAAGTAAGAGAGAAGAAGAAGGGTTAAGATGAAGCCATGGAGGAGAATAACTCAAATCACAAAAAGAACCATGGATGGAAAATGGTGGAAGGTAAAGCTCAGGAAGTATTGTTAAGGGCATCGACTTTGCAGTTTTTGAGAGAAATCAATTGTAGGTTTTCCGGGGTAAGCGTGTCACGATTCTAGTTGATTCCCTTTTTTGGAAGTGTACACTGAAATTCAAGGCAGGCGCAGAAGAAGAGCCTCAGGGGTCAGTATTTAAAAACGGCAGGGAATTACTAAAAAGGACGTATTTTGGGCCAAATTTCGTTGTAGGAAGGTCGAACCAAAAGACATCCATCATATCTTTCCATATTACTCTCTTTCACATAGTAAGAGTGCACATGGTGAAAGAGAACAGAAATGGAGGATCTGATGCATCTCACTTCGTACAACCTTCCTACAACGGTTGTACGATAAAACTTATCGGATTATCATAACAATCTAAAAATTAATGTATAAGTGTAACCTTGACATTGCAAGTATCTTTTAGCACCTAAAGACAACAATGTCAGAAACGACATAATTCCAATCACAAAGACACATACTTTGAAAAAGCAGTGAAACAATTACAAACCTGTATACCAGAGAGCATAGTGGTAATAGCAACATCAGCTGCATCTTTAATTGTAGGAAAATTGCACATTGCAACCTGCATTAACCAAATGTAGATATTCCATTTTGTCACCGTACAATAAGCTGCATTGACCAAGGAATTGACTGATAACATGCAAAGCCTATAGTGGTGCATCACTCTTGCACGAGTTATAAAAGAAAACTTCAATACATCAAGCATTTGACATTTTTAACTCCTTTACATCAGTTGATAACTTGCACAATCAACCAACTGGACATAAAGCATCATTTCTAAGTGTAAGCAGGTGCTTCTGAGTTCATTTAAGCTAAAATTTGTACAATAGAAGATAAAATACAAATGGGGTAGAAGGCATTAGCAGGGTAAACTAATATAATACAGTAGCTTCTTCATTACTGCTGTTTCACGCTTTTGGGAACAGCTTCTGGCTATTTATCTTTACGCACTCTTAATATCCGTAGAAGTAAAACTTATTACATGCAACACAAAGCAACAAGTTTCGGACATGCATTTATCATCTTTTTTTAAGCTTCATTGCCAGCAACAGTGTATTATTTTTTTTCTCCTTTTTCTAGAGAGGGATGGAGGGGGTAAACGAGAATTGCATGCAAGATATTCAAATAAGTACAATCGCATATAGACAAAGCAGACATCATAAGGATAAAAATAATCTGCTGAACTAGCTGGAAAATGAGGTAATGCAATCAATTTCTGTCACACTTCCTCAGACCCTTTTTCAGCCTCCAGCAGATAGCCTGAGGCTAGGTACTCAATTATTGCTGACCTATAACAGTTTCTTATATTCAAACCACTTGTGTACTTGCAATCAAGATTATATTATTTCAAGGGGCAACAAGAAGAAAGGCCTGCTACAGAGAAAATTACTAATAAAAAAAGGTTGAGTTTTATGTCATATTATGGACGGTGGCAGGGGAGCATGAATACGCATTACACGTACTCCCCTTTACCGAGCAAAGCACACATTACGCTGGTGTTTCATGTGAAGCACAGCTGAAGGAACAACAATAATTTGGTCTCGTTCTGAAACTAATGCTTATTGTAGGTCAAAGCTAACTAATATCGCATAAAGGGGAACTGCCGTAAAGTTGTTATAGACCAATAATCTGGAAACATCTAAACGTATAAACAGTGTGTGGTTTGCAGAATTAGAAAGAGAACAGCAAATTGATGGACTAGAAACTGGTGTGCTTATTATAAAGAGCATTCTACTGCCAGGAAGTGAGCTTTTGTTTACACTACTTTGCAGCAGTTCTTGTACAATAAGCATTGATGAAATTGGCACCCTTCGTTCGGAAATCAAAAAACTAGCAATATCACAGATAAAAGAACATTGACACTGCCTGACATCCCCAAAATGAAGTAAAAATTTATTACCACGGAGTACTGGGGGATTTTCTGGAGACGTAAAGTAACTTCTGTGATGACACCCAAGGTTCCCTCACTACCAATCATCAAGCGGGTCAGATCATACCTACATACGCAGACGGTTACAATATGTCTGAGAACCCTGTTCACCATGACAAATCTTAAACATAGACATTATAAAAAAAAAATCATCAAGGAGAAGGCTGAAGGCAAAGAGATTTCAATTGAGTTCATCCCTTCTTAATATCAGATTGCAGTTGTCTTTACAAGGGGTTTTTCTTTCCCTATATTCATCAAGATGAGAAGCAAGCTTGGTTGCTACTCCATACACAACCAACCTTGAGGAGGGGTATAAAAATATAGGGCTAATCTTGTTGTATTACTTGTCTTTAATCTCTTGTTTTAGTGCCCCAATCTATGTTTTTAGGCCCTCTTTCTTTCTAAGTGAAATCTGGCACCATTGGGCCAGATTTCACTGTTCCTAGCCGTTGTAACAGCAATTAGAGCCGTTTGTGGCCTTTTCTATTTATTGTAATGCTCCCTTATCAACCCGATAATGTTTTCTGGGAAGTCTAATAATATTTTCACTCTTTTCCTCCCAAATTACTCTCTTTTCTACACATGGAATGACCCTTTTTCCTCCCCAATTCTGTAAAAAGAGGTTAAAACCATACAAAGCACTGATAAGATATTTACCCTGCATCTGCTTCTTATTAGAAGTTATATACAAAATACCCAGTTTAACATAGATTCTGATTCCTAGAATGTATTTTCAGCAGATATTGTGAACAACAAACTACAACATACATAATTCAATAGAAATCACGAACACACCCAGCAGCACTTTTTCTGGCACGAGATGCTGTCTTCATAACCTCTCCATTGGCTAACACTACCTGTGATAACAGAAATTCATAATCCCAGACAACAAAAAGCAAGAAACAAGTCTCACAAGGAAATAACCAACCTTAAGAGATATGACATTATCACGCATAGTTCCATACCTACACAGTACAAAATATAAAATTAAATGAGCTGAGTTCGAATTGTATTATTACAATGTTTCAAGAGTTATTCTTCTATTCTGAAATTAATAGCACAGAGCTGAGTTCGAATTGTATTATTACAATGTTTCAAGAGATATTCTTCTATTCTGAAATTAATAGCACAGATGTATTCTCATGGATGGAACCGTATCTCTTCACTAAGTTACTTTATTTTAGAAGAAAGCCAATGACTTTTAAGGAAGCCGTAAGTTTCAGAAGCGCAAAACCAAATCAAACAACTCACTCTGTTTGACATAATACAGAATTTTTAGATGTAGAATTTACATCTAAAACAATTTGCATCAATTTATATTGAACAAAAAGAGTTTACATCAATTTACATCAATATTTTCCTCATATTGAACAAAAAGAATTTACATCAATTTATAGCAGCCTAAAATCTATAAGAAAGGAAGGACAGCTAGTAAATCAAAAGAGAAAAGGTAAGAAAGGAAACCTATAGCAGCTAGTAAATCAAATAGGAAAGGTGAGAAGTAAAGTCCTCTAACAACGAAGGACATCAAATAGAAAAGGTAAGAAATAAATTCCTCTTAAAACGAAGGACAGCTCAGAATTGCTGGCTCCTTTACTCCTAATTTTGAAATTCAAAAAACATAAAATTTCAGCCATATTTATCACAAATAAATCTCTTAAAATCAGGCCAAAATATTATGATTATTCAACACTCCCCCCTCAAGCTTGGTTGTAGATGTTGATGCAACCGAGCTTGGAAGCTAAGGTCTGGAAGACTTCAACTGTCACAACCTTCGTCACAATGTCAGCCAACTAATTCTAAGTGGAAATGTGCACTAGATTGATGATCTTTTCTTCGCATATTTCTCAAACCAAAATGCCTATCCACATCCACTTGTTTTGAGTTGTCATGTTGGACAGAGTTTTTATTGCCATACATAGGGCAGAAAGATCGTCACAGTGTAGTTGAATAGAGTAAGGAATTAGCTTATTCTAGTGCTGTGTATTTCTAAGTGTGCTAGTGTGTGTGTTGTCCCCTATATAAGGGTGGTGTGTGTTGTATGATGGCTTAGCTTTTGGACATTAATAAAATCTCTTTTTCCCGCCTATTTCCCCTTCTTCCCCAATTTCCTATGTTCTTTCCCCTAATTCCTCTCCTCTATCCCCAAATTTCCTCCCAAAAACCCTAGTTAGGATCAAATCCTAACATCTGGTATCAGAGACTGTGATCTTGCTGCCTTTGTTCAACTGATATTTTCGATTGATTTTTTTTTCCAAATTCTGTTCAAGCTTTACACCAATGGAACCCGGTTTCATGGCTTTATCGATCTATTGTGTTGAGATGTCTTCAAAATGGAGCTGTGTTCTTGATTCTCAGCCTATTCAAGGAAAATATTTATTACGATCAATTCTGCAGTTGGAGGAATAAATTGGAGGCAGTCAACTATATCGGTGACGAAGAATCGTATGCTGACGATTTTCTTTGTGGACTGAAAATGGATCTTGTGGTAAGAGTGTTGGGATACAAATGGAAGCCACGTAGATTGTCTGATGCATTTCATAGGGCTGAAATTGAAGAAATCATTATTTCTTGAAAAGAAAACTCCTAGGAAAAATGATGCAGATGAGGTGTTTGAAGAAATGTCCCACCCAAAGTCCGTGTATAGTGCTGAACTCCAAGGAGCTGAGGACGTTTCCGATGAAAAGAGTGATGATGTGCTTGATGCTCCAAGTTTTGTGGCAACCAAAGAAGGTTTCAGCAATATGTTTGATACAAAAGCAATTAACTCAGTCGAAGAAGATGTTTTTGGTCTAGGTGATCTTGATAATGAAGCGGTCCAGATGCTCAAGAATTTGATTGAGACATTTCAGACAGGTAACTCCCCTCTCATCAAAGCTGAAACGAAGTTGGTTGATCAGGATAAGCAGACATTTCCAGCCGGAATCGTGACTGTTGCCTACCAAGTGTTCGATGCAATGACAAAGCTGTTTTCTGTGAAGCCAACTGAAGAACTCAATGGTGACGCGGATTCCATACCTCCAATTGATTGTGTTCCACGAGTTTTTGATCCCGGTAGTGACACAACTGAAAATGTTTGCACTAACGGATCAAGCCTCAAAGAAATAAAAGGCTTGTTCACTCCAAGGTCTGTACTTTCTTCGATAAGCTTTAAGGATGTTGGGGCTGTTCTTATGTTGAGTATGCCACTGCCAAGCCCTTGTATGAACGAACAAGATGCCGATTACATGGCAAGCATGATCATTCAGGTTTCTTCAATCAATAATGATAGAATATTTTTATTCGATCCGGGCGGCAGCTTATGTCTGTTTAGACCGTGTGTTTTGAGGAGTTTTTTTATCTTCCAAGCATGGAAGACGAATGGAGTATACAGCCATTGCATCTTATTCGTCTTTCTTGAGTCCTTGGTTGTCCGGTTTAAGAAGTCATTCAACAAGTTTTGGGAATAGGGCAGTCGATGATACTAGCCGAGACTCGAAGGGTAACAAAAAATTGGACAGAGGACATATTCTTGAAGTTGGAGTGACCAAACACATTCTTACTCCAAGTGATAATACAACTGATTTTGCAACTAGCCATGAGCCATATGAGAAAGCAGTCTTATGCAAGGGAAACCATCAGAAAAAACCGGATAGAATTTGTTAGGAAATAACGCAGAGGCTGTATGACAGATTTGGATATGTATATGGGTTTTTAATTCGGCTCAAATCAGAGATTGATAGCTTCACATGTCCTCCAAACATTGGGGGTAACTTGAACTCTATATCCGAAGTTGTTTCTGTAATTGTAAGTGATCCGAAATCGATTGCGTCATTTACGGTTGGGACTTTGAATTTCAGCTTACTGGGCGTGGAGGATTCACTATGGTGGCCTAAGGGCGGGCAAAATGTGTCTGAAATCTATTCTATAGTGGGGACATTGGAATTGATATCAAGATTATACCACATGCTTGAATTTTGTAAAGATGAGAATATCCTTGCAATTTATATGGACGGAGACACCATGGATCAGGTTATAACTTATAATTGCTTTAGCAAGAAAAAAGTTAGCCAAGGCAGTGCCAAAGGAGATCTCAGAATTGCAGGGGATTGCTAGCACATTGACACAACTCAGTGCCATGGTACAAGTTGTATCAAGCCACTGGATTCTTACAACAAAATATGGTCCACATTGGATGAAAGTTGGACCATTTCTAATGCCTATAAAGATAATCTTGAAACCTGTTTTGGTTATTGAAGGGAGCAGCTGTGAGTTCAAAAGGAATTTTAGTGTATGGACGCCTTACAGCTCATTTTATGTCCATAAAGAAAGACATTTAAGTGGTCACAAAATTGTTGTTTTAGTAGGGGTTACTATCCTGGAAATTTTTGTTTGGGATCCAGGTTATGTGCCATTTTTTTCCTCTTTCTTTCATTCTCTTTATATACATCCTTGGGGACAAGGATGATTCTGAGGGGGAAGGAAATAGGATGATATGCAAAGAGGAAGAGGATGATATGCATAGAGGAAGACATTGGTGATAGTGGGACATGATGATAGGATTGTCAAGCTGCTAGATTGATATGGGAAGTGATTCAAAATTTCAGAATGGTTCTTATACACATGAGGAGAGATGAAGACAGTGGAATTAAGCCATTGAAGATCCTCGTGTTGCTGTGAACTTGGAAAATCATGTTTGAGATTTTTCATATCCTTGAGGACAAGGATCCTTTAAAGGAGAGGGTGATGTTAGGAATTAGCTTATTCTGGGGCTGTGTATTTCTAAGTGTGCTAGTGTGTGTGTTGTCCCCTATATAAGGGTGGTGTGTGTTGTATGATGGCTTAGCTTTTGGACATTAATAAAATCTCTGTTTCCCGCCTATTTCCCCTTCTTCCCCAATTTCCTCTTGTTCTTTCCCCAAATTTCCTCCCAACAACCCTAGTTAGGATCAAATCCTAACAAATAGGTCCAGTAGTTTCAACTCTCAGGTCTTCAAGAACTCTTCTTAACCACAAGCCTTCGCAGATACCCAATGCTAAAGCCCTTAGCTCATCTTCTACACTACTTGAAACAACCTTTTGCTTCTTACTCTTCCATGTAACTAGGTTTCCCCACAGATAATTGCTTTTCTATCTGTCTGATCACCAGCTCAGTCTGCATCACTGTAGATACAGACCCTGGCCACTTGCCTTTTAAGGTACCTGGGTATAAAATGAACAGCCTTCAGATGATCTTTAGTTAGATCATGCATGTGCTGACTTACCAAACTTACTGCAAAACAAATCTCAGGACGACTATATTCCGTTTATACGTTCTACCAAGTTTTGATTAATGAGACGGATATATCAGTTTTCGAACCAAGCGTTGAAACCTTCCCATATATGTTAGCCATTGATTTTGGTTTGCATCCCAGCATTCCAGTCTCTTTAAGTAGATCTAGAAATGTATTTTCCTTGCGAGATCATTATTCCGTTGAGGCCTAGCAACTTCCATTGCAAGGACATATCTTAGGTGACCTAAGTCCTTAACTTCAAAGACTTGTGCAAGTTTCTTTTTTATTTCACTAGTTCTGTTATGATCATCTCTTGTCACAATAATGTCATCCACATATGACATATATAATAAGGACAACCCTTTTTCCAAAGTCTGAATCCTTGATAAACAAGGTGTAATCACTGTGATCCTGTTTGTAACCAGCTTCCTTAACTACTTTAGTAAATCTACTGAACCATGCCGCAGGAGACTGTTTGAGGCCATTCAAATACTTTTTGCGTTTACAAACCAGACTTTGAGTATAGTTATTTTCAAAGCCAAGAATACCTCATAGGCTTCTTCATGTAAGTCTCCTTTTAAGAAGGCATTCTTGATATCAAGCTGGTGCACAGTCTAGTCTAAGTTCACAGCCAAAGAGAGCAGAACCCTAGTTGTGTTGAGCTTGGCAACTGAGCAAAGGTTTTCATATTATCAATCTCATAGGAATGTGTGATTACCTTTTTACTAATCTAGCCTTGTAACTTTTAATAGGACCCATCTATGTTGAATTTGATGGGAAAAAACCATTTGCAGCCTACTGTGCGTTTCCCATTGGGTAAACCTGTTATTTCCCATCTTCCAAATATATCAAGTGCTTTTATTTCCTCATTTACGGCTTCTCTCGAGTGTGGTATGTTCAAGGCTCCTTCAATAGTCTTACGGATTAACGTTTTGTCAAGAGAACCAATGAAGGCGTTGTCTTGGGGAGACAATTTTTTTATAGGATATGAAGTTATACATGGGATGATTTGTGTATTCCTTTACACCTTTCCTTAAAGCTAAGGGTCAAGAATCAACTAGGTGTCCAAGGCGTATATGCCACAACAAATCTGATTTTTATTGGAGTAATTCTCCTTATTACAAGATTGCAAATCACAAGATTTACTAGAATTATAGCAAATTAAAGAGGAATATAAATATTCATGAAGGATGAATAAGCCTCCCACGTTTCTAGCATTGCCAATCATCTCCTTAGTAGTTTTCTCTTGAAATAGTAAATACATAATTCTCATGCGAGAAAACTATATTGCAATTGAGTTCTTTAGTCAACTTTCCTACGGATAACAGATTGGCACTCAAACTTGGAGCATGGAGTGCATTTATTAATGTCATTTTTTCATTAAAAATGAGAATCATGTTCCAATGATTGTAGACTAGTTCCATCTGCTATTTTAACCATCTTAAATTTAGGAAGAGTTTTATAAATTTTGAACAACTTACCATCATTAATCATGAGGTCTGACACGCCTGAATCAACAATCCATGATCACTTATGGCAATGACTTGTTCATTTGCAGCAACCATGGATGCTTGGCTAATTTGAATGTCGTTATGTTGGGACTGCAACTGCAACAAGGCGTTCGATTGATCTTTGCCAGGTAAATTTGTTGGTTGACCATCTTCAGCCTTTGCAAGGTTTCACATTGCTTTCTTGGCACCCTTTTCCTTATTTGGCTATTGGCAACGAGTGCAGAGGTTTTTGAGGCCTGCATCGCACCCAACATATCTTTTCACCTACTTTCTTCTTGGTGTACTTCAAAAAACATAATTTTAATGGGTAGTAGGGGTATCGTACAAAGTATTCTACCCTTTATACCATATAAATTTTGGCTAAGTTCCATGAGGAACTTAAAGATCCTAGTATGTTTGGAGACATCCTTATACCTCTTTGTGTTATCCTTACCGTTCCATCCGTACTCTTCATAGGCATTGATTTGATGCCATGATCATGATAAAACATTGAAGTACCTTGTGACATTCATATCACCCTCTCAAAGGTCTTGAAGTTGTGCTCAATCTCATACAATTCGGACGTGTTGTCTTTCACGGAATACGCAATCCCATACAAAAGAAAATCCTCACTGATTTCAGGGGTCATTGACCCAATCAACCAAATGTTGAATAATCGGCCCAAAATCTTTCATTTTATGTGCACTAATCAGTGCTAAAAATTGGGTCTCATCAAAACAAAATAAAAGGAGGAATATTCTGTTTTTGAATTTGAAATGGGTACATTAAGCCTTAATGTACCCAGTATATTTGGTTGTCCTTTCCATCATTGGAGATTCTATTTCTTACCTTTTTTAGGTGATTTGATTGTCAATTAGAAGTTTTCATAATTAGTGTTTTTACAGCTATTGATGTGCTTTTCTCCAAAATAATAAGAAATACATCATTTCATATTAACACGGTATCAAAGCCTAAAATCATATAATCAGCTCATGTTCCTCGTTTTAATCTCCGTCCTCTTCATTTTTTTCTGGCTTGCAAACAGCCATGGAAACAGAAGTTAATTCCTCAACCTCCGATGTCATTTCCACCCCAGCAAATGCGACTGGGGCAGGGTCCGGAGGACTGGAAGCAACGCTCATAACCATTTCGGGACACAAACTCAATGGATCAAACTACTTACGGTGGTCAAGGTCCGTAAAGATGTTCATAATCGGTCATGGAAAAGATGAACATCTAAACGGAACCATGAACCCACCACAATTTGATGATCCAAAATGTATGAAACTACACACGAAATTTGGGTGGCAACAAAAGAGATGTATTTCATGAAGGATAACACCTCGGAATTGTACGAGATCGAAGCACAGCTTCAAGATATGAAACAGGGTGACATAAATGTCATGAGGTATTTCAACCTTTTTGTTAAAATATAGGTTAATACTATAGTTTAATATAGTTTATCTCTTTTCCTAAGTGTCCTAATGATGTAATTTGGACCTTTTCCCTGTTTTTGTCTTCTTTCTGTTTTTTGGCCCAGAAAACACTGTTCATAGCCGTTGGCACTGTTCATAGCCGTTGGAACAGTGTTTTCTGGCTGTTGGAGGTTTTCTCTATATATTGTAACCTTCCCTTATGTTCTCCATAAGGCTTATCTATCAATAATACAAAGTTTCCTCCTATCTTTTCTACATGGTATCAGAGACTTGTGCTTAAAATCTTCATCTTCTTCCTCAATCCCATTTTTCTGGGTTTTTTCAAAACCACAAAAATGGCATCTAATCTTGATTCCTCGATGTAACTCCAAATTTCAATCTGGAGCTTCTCTCAATCAAGGGGGTAGCAATGATAACTCCCATCTTCTTACTAACCACGGGTTCGATGGTAACAATTACCATCTCAGGGTCCGAGATCTCTGCTCATGTTTATTCTTTGGAAAGAAGCGAGAGGGTATTTAACTGGAGATATCACCGAGCCTCCTGCTAATGATCCTCAATTGAGGCAATGGAAGGCTGAGAACAATGTGATTATGTCATGGCTTGTGGGGTCTATGACCAAGGAGCAAAGTGAGAACTTCATGTTCTACAATTCAACTCTTTGAAATCAGTCTCTTGTCCATGACCTCCACTCCAAGAAGGACAATACTTCTGCCATCTATGATCTAAAGTCAAAATTGAAGGATCTAAGGCAAGGGGATCAAGATGTCACTCAGTACTACAATCAGCTGAACGAATTATGGCAACAACTCGATCTTTTCAGTGATTACAAATGGAAGTGTACTGCTGATGCAAAAGTCCACAAGGACAATACTCAAAACGACAGGGTCTTTACTTTCCTTATGGGTCTAAGCCCTAGTCTTGATGATGTAAGGGGTAGAATTCTTGGCAAATCTCCCTACACGGCCTCAAGTCCGCTTTTACAAGTCAAACATGAGGAGAGTAGGAGAAATCGATCTTTGGGAACTCAACCCCACCAACCCTCTGCTCAAACTGATGTTTCGCCTCTGCTCTTTTCTCAAAAGGTGGTCCACCTTCCGTCCACCTCACCTCGGAAACAAGAAGGAGAGGCCACTTTGTGATAATTGCAAGAAAGTTGGACATCAAAGAAATTCATCTTTGGAAGCTATATGGAAAGCTTCTTGATTGGAAACCAGTAAACGGGCCGGAAAGGAGTCTCAGAGTCGCCATCTGCTTCATATGAGTGAGGATGCTCTGAGGAAACACCTGAGAGGCACTCCTTTCTCACATGAACAAATGGAAATTCGAGGAGACTCATGCAATCTGCTCCCAACTCGCCACTCCTTCCACAACTTCAACAACACATTGCTCATTCAGTAAAACCTCTCTATCTTATACTATTTGGACCATGATCAACAACAATGGATTGTTGATTACGGTGCCTCTGAACATATGACTGGGAATAGGAGGTCGTTTTCACTCTCTTATTCCTCAGAAGCAGAAAGGTTTGTGAAAATTGCAGATGGATCTACCTCCGAGTTCATGGGGTAGGATCCATCGCTTTTTCAAGAAATATCATCCTTGATCAGTGCTCTATGTACCAAATCATCTCTGTAATCTCTTATCTCAGAACAAATTGACAAAGAAACAGAACATTTCGTCATTTTTCATGACAATAAGTGTGTTTCTGAGACCAACTCTGGGAAGATGATTGGCAATGCTAGTGCAACATCCGGCCTCTACATGCTACTACTGTTTTATGTGATTCTAAGAATGATCAAGACTCGCTTTTGTGTCTGATTGTTTTGAACAAGCTGTAGTGACAAAATTACATTATGGCACTTCTGATTGGGTCACCCCAATTTTATGTATTTGAAGAGGCTCATGCCTCACTTGTTCATTAATAAAAATGTCTCTCAATTTCAATGTGAAGTTTGTTGTATGGCTAAACAGTGTAAGACTGTGTATCACTCCAAGTCTCATACTCCTTCTAAGCCCTTCCACCTTATACACAGTGATATTTGGGGACCTTCCAAGGCCAAGAACATCAACGGTACAAGATGGTTTATCACCTTCATTGATGACCACACCAGACTTTGCTGGGTGTTCTTAATGAAGGAGAAGGCTGAAGCTGGTCCTATATTCATGAACTTCTACAACATGATCAAAACACGCTTTGATCACGATATCAAGATCTTGAAATCGATAATGGATCGTAATATCTTGAAAAACAACTTGGAAAATTCTTTGGGGAGAAGGGCATAGTTCACCTAACTTCTTGTGTTGACACTCCCAACAAAATGGGGTGGTTTGAAAGGAAAAGCAGGCATCTCCTTGATCTCGCAGGGCCCCGTCATGTTTGCCATGAAGGTGCCAAAGCATTTCGGGAGAGGTCATCCCCGATTGCCACTTATCCGATTAACGGGATGCCATCTAGGGTGTTGAACTTTAAAACCCCTGTTGATGTTCATGCGAAAAGTTTACCATCAAGACACTTGATCCAAAACCTTCCTCCTAAGGTTTTTGGATGTACTGTGTATGTCCACAATCACCACAGGACCAAACTTGAACCTAAGGCATTCAAGTGTGTCTTTATTGGCTATTCTCCAAGACAAAGAGGGTACAAATGCTACAGCCCTCAAACCAGAAAGTTCTTTAACACATTGGATGTTAACTTCTTTGAAGAAAAACCCTTCTTTGATCAAGAAGGAATCAAACAGAACTTTATTTCCTCCTCTCAAGGATGGGATATGAGTCCTAGCACTTTGAATTCTTTGGATGAAGGAAGTATAAATCAAGAGGAAGTCATTACCTTTGATAGTATTCAACCTTCATCTAGTCTGAATCCTGAAAAAGGATCCTTGTGCCCAAGACCTCCTATTCAACTGGTGTTTACCAGGAGAAACAGGAATAATCTTGAGGTCCAAAGAGATCAAAATCAATCAGACAATATTAATCTTGAAGTTCAAGAAGATCAAAATCATTCTGAGGAAGTTACTACCTCAGAATCTCCAGAAAGATCTGTTAGCACTGTAAACTATGATGATAGACCCATTGCTGTGAGAAAAGGAACTAGAGCTTGTACTCAGTACCCTCTATACAATCTTTTGGCAATTGAGAACATCTCTAGTTCCTACCAAGTGTTTGTACAAAACTTGGACAAGCATCACATTCCCACATCTATTCAGGAAGCCCTGGGATTTCCTGAGTGGAAAAAGGCTGTTCATGAGGAGCTACAAGCTCTAAATAATAATCACACTTGGACCTTGACTTCTCTCCCTAAGGGAAAGAAAACAGTAGGATGCAAGTGGATTTTCACTTTGAAATACAACTCTAATGGCACCATTAACAGGCATAAGGCTAGATTGGTTGCTAGGGGTTACACTCAGACTCATGGCATAGATTACCAGGAGACTTTTGCACCAGTGGCAAAATTAAACACCATCAGGGTGCTCCTATCTATTGCTGTGAATCTTGATTGGCCCTTACACCAATTAGATGTAAAAAATGCTTTCCTAAATGGTGACCTAAAGGAGGAAGTGTACTTAAGATTGCCTCCTGGAATTGACTATCCAGGAGCAGAAAATAAGGTGTGCAAATTGCACAAAGCTCTCTATGGACTGAAACAGTCCCCCAGAGCTTGGTTTGGTCGATTTACAAAAGTTGTCAAGAATCTTGGGTTCATACAAGGTCAATCTGATCATACTATGTTCACCAAGGTGTCTCCTACTGGTAAAAGAGTCATCCTCATTGTATATGTGGATGACATTATCATAACTGGGGATGATGCCCCTGAGATTCAATCTCTAAAGCATTGTCTTGCAAAAGAGTTTGAGGTTAAAAACCTTGGACAAATGAAATATTTCCTGGGAATGGAAGTGGCTAGATCTAAGGAGGGGATTTTCATATCCCAGCGGAAGTACATTTCGACCTTCTTATCAAACAGGGATGCTTGATTGCAAACCCGCCTCACTCCTATTGAC
Source organism: Gentiana macrophylla (assembly GCA_026214975.1). Taxonomy (NCBI): domain Eukaryota; kingdom Viridiplantae; phylum Streptophyta; class Magnoliopsida; order Gentianales; family Gentianaceae; genus Gentiana; species Gentiana macrophylla. Next base: position 75,456,426 of record CM047809.1, on the reverse strand, counting down.
CCTGGGTGAAGTTGGAAAAGGAGAGTAAATCGCCCTGTGGATGTGGCGGATACCAAAGACCTGGTGGGAAAATTGATTTACTTGGCTCATACTAGACCAGACATATGCTATGCAAGTGAGTCCAGTCGACCAATTTATGCATCATCCTTGTCAAGAGCACCTTGATATTGTCCATGGATGCTAAGGTATCTAAAGGGGACAATGGTCAAGGTCTTATTTTCAAGAAATCTAAAGACGAAAAGATCCAAGTCTTCACCGATCTTTGATTGGGCGGGTCCAGTAATTGATAGACGATCTCTACTACAGGCTATTGCTCATTCTTCTGGGGAAATCTCACAACTTGGAAGAGCAAGAAACAACCAGTGGTTTCTAGAAGCAGTGCAGAGGCAGAATTAAGGGCCTTGGCCCTAGGTATCTGTGAAGGACTGTGGCTCAAAAAGATCCTGGTTGACCTACACATCAAGCAAGAGCATCCTATTCTTCTATCTTGTGATAATGTGTCTGCTATCAACATGTCTGAGAATCCCATTCATCATGATAGATCCAAACATATAGACATTGACAGACACTTTATCAAAGAAAAGGTTGAAGGTCAAGACATCAGTATTGAATTCATACCCTCTCAAGATCAGGTGGCTGATATTTTCACTAAGGGTTCTGCTCTACCTATATTTACCAGAATGAGAAGCAAGCTTGGCTGTTATTCCATCTACAACCAAGCTTGAGGAGGGGTGTTAAAATATAGGTTAATACTATAGTTTAATATAGTTTATCTCTTTTCCTAAGTGTCCTAATGATGTAATTTGGACCTTTTCCCTGTTTTTGTCTTCTTTCTGTTTTTTGGCCCAGAAAACACTGTTCATAGCCGTTGGCACTGTTCATAGCCGTTGGAACAGTGTTTTCTGGCTGTTGGAGGTTTTCTCTATATATTGTAACCTTCCCTTATGTTCTCCATAAGGCTTATCTATCAATAATACAAAGTTTCCTCCTATCTTTTCTACACTTTTGTCCAGATCATGGCAACAAATTGATGCCTTTGAGGAGTACGACTGGAACTGTTAAGAAGATGCAAAAAGATACAAGGACACCTTTGAACAAAAAAGGATTTTTAAGTTCCTAATGGAACATAACCATAAATTGGATGGGCTAAGAGGTAGGATACTCGGTACCTTTACCTACCATCAAAACCGTATTTTCTAAGGTGCGTCAAGAGGAAAGTAAACGCAAGTTGATGGGGCTGTTCAAAACCCCGAATTTCATTGTGAAGAAACTGAACAGAGACAAGGGAGAAAAACCTAGGTGCAGTTTCTGCAAGAAAACCGGGCACACAAGGGAGGTTTGCTGGAAATAACACAGCAAACCGGACAATTGGAAAGCCCCAAAATTTGAGAAAGCACGGACTGGAGGCTCAAAGGAAAGCCAAGCTAAGGTGGCCATTGCTGAAGAAGGGCTGCCGACCAGCCTTCCCAACATGGAGCAGCCGGACGCGTTGCTAATGCTGCTGTCCAAACAGACCGAAGGTCCAAGTGACCAAGCATTCAAGGTTGTGGCTGAAAATGGACAAATTAGTGGCCATAAGAGGCCATGGATTGTTGATTCCGGGGCATCGGATCACATGACTAATGATGGTAAATTATTTATAACATATAAATCTTTCCTGTTTTTTAAAAGGATTAAAATTGCAGATGGGACACATTCTAAAGTTGTTGGTAATGGAACAGTTGCTCTTAGTGAAAAAATAATACTAAGAAATGTGCTTCACGTTCCAAACCTTAGTGCTAACCTATTGTCAGTTGGAAAATTGACAAAGGATCAAAATTGTCATATTGTTTGATGTTTGTAAATTTCAGGAGAAAACTTCTTCAAAGACGTTGATTGGCAGTGCTAGAAATGTAGGGGGCCTGTTTATTTCTTCAAGAAGATCGTGGCAAATCCTTAATTTCAGTTTGTTATAATTCTAGCAGTTCTGGTTTAAATGAATCTTGTAATAAGGAGAGATCCTCCAGAAATAAAAACGAGATTTTATTGTGGCATAAACGTCTTGGACATCCAAATTCAGATTATTTGAAAAAATTATTTCCAAACTAGTTTATAAATATGAATGATATTAGCTAAACATACAAGGGATTCCTATATTCCAAAAACATACAAAGGAATTTCATCGTTCAACCTTGTTCACTCCGATATCTGGGGGTCCATCAAAAGTAACTAACCGTACTGGAACAAGATGGTTATCACTTTTGTAGATGACCACAGCAGGGTCACTAGGGTTTACCAGCTAAAACATAAATCTGAAGCAGGCAATGTATTCAAAAACTTTTACAACTTAATTGAAACTCAGTTTGGGGTAAAAATTCCAACCTTGAGATCTGACATTGGGGCTGAATACCTTGAAAAAAAAATTAAGGGAATTTTTAACAGAAAAAGGTATATTTCACCAAACCTCCTGTGTGGATACCCCGCAGCAGAATGGGATAGCAGAGAAGAAGAATAGGCACCTGCTAGAGGTCACTAGATCTATCAAGTTCGCCATGAATATCACAAAATATTACTGGGGCGAGGCTATTCTAATGGCAAATTACTTGATCAATAAGGTACCATCAAGGACCCTTGATTTGAATAAACCAAAACAAGTTATATTGAATAGATTTCCTAACACACACATGCTGTCAGAATAGCCCCTTAAAACCTTTGGGTGCAATGCCTAATGCCTATGTCCATGTACAAGCTCAAAACAGAAGCAAACTGGATCCAAGAGCCTTGAAATGCATTTTAGCGGGCTACTCAAGCAGCCAAAAAGGCTATAAGTGTTATTGTCCAACAACAAAAAGAACGTATGTAACATTGGACATCACTTTCAAAAAGAGCAGCCTTACTATACCAACCTTAAGGAGGAGACCTTTATGGAGCAGAGATAAACTTGGGATATCAATGATGTGGAGGTAAGACCTCAACCATCCCAAGTCCCTACTTTTCCTACTGGGGGAGTGTCAAATCAAACATTTGAAAGACCTCCCATCACAAGGGTTTACATTAGAAGGGTCAGAAGGCAACTTATTGAAACCTCACCCACAGAGGTTATTGCCTAAGAATTATAGAAAGTGGAATAGAAACTTTCCAAGATCAGCTATAAATTGATTCTAGGCCAATAGCCCAAAGAAAGGGGGTACGGGAATGTACAAAACATCCCATTTACACATTCATGTCTTCCAAAAGACGGCCTCCTAAGTATAATGGCTTCATCAACTTCCTTGACAAAACCTTTGAGGAAGCTATGAACATACCTCACTAAGAGGCAGTTGACAAAGAACTGAGGGCCCTCAACAAAACTGGAACATGGGAAGAAACTCATTTACCCCATGGAAATATCCAGTAGGTTGTACGTGGGTATTCTCCATCAAGTTCAACAGCGATGGAACAATCAATAGATACAAAGCCAGACTTGTGGCAAAAGGATTCACACGGTCTTATAGGATAGACTATATAGAAACCTTTGCTCAAGTTGCTAAGCTTAATACAGTAAGGGTCCTGTTGTCACTAGCTGTGAATTTGAATTGGGTTTACACCAGCTAGATATTAAAAATGCCATTGTAAATGTAGACTTACAAGAAGAGGTCTATATGAGAATTCCTCCTGAATTTGAAGATAAAAATAAAGCAAACCAAGTGTGTAGACTAAAGAAGGCACTCTATGATCTAAAACAGTCACCTAGAGCACGGTTCAGTCGATTCACTAAACTGGTGAAAGAGTTACGGTATAGGCAATGCCACAGTGATACACTCCGTTCATTAAAAAAATCTTCCGCTGGACAAAAGTATACCCTTATTGTATATGGGGATGACATTATAACTACAGGAGATGACATTAAAGGAATTAGTGAAACAAAAGAAGGGCTTGCTCGAACTTTTGAAGTTATGGACTTAGGTCAGTTAAAGTACTTCCTTGAAATGGAAGTAGCTTAGGTCCAACAACGAGATAATAATCTCACAAAGAAAGTACGTTCTTGATCTCTTTAAGGAAATTGGAATGTTGGAATGCAAACCGGCATCAACACCAGTTGAGCCAGGCTACAAAATCAATACTGGCTTAGGGAAGAAGTAAACAGATAAAGGGAGGTATTAGCGTTTAGTGGGAAAATTAATCTATTTGTCTCAATACTCGCCCTGATATCTGTTCGTACCTGGGCAAGGACTGAAGTTCAAAAAGGGTCCTAGTCAAGGAATTGAAGTCTACATTGATGCAGAATGGGCCGGAAATCAGTCAAACAGGAGATCCAACATATGGATATTGCAGTTACCTATAGGGAAACCTAGTCACTTGGAAAAGTAAAAAAACAATCGGTTGTCTCCAGAAGTAGTGCAGAAGCCGAATTAGGTAACACTGGGAATCTGTGAAGGCTTAATGGCTAAGAAACTCCTTAAAGACCTACAATTTGGAGTAGTAGAACCAATCAAACTCTATTGTAACAACCTTTCATCCCTAAGCATGGCGAAGAACCTTGTCCAACATGACAAGTCAAAACATGTGAATGTGGACAGACATTTTATTCGAGAAAAAGTTAAAGGCAAAACTCTACAACTGATGCACATATCCACCAAGGAACAATTGGAAGACATACTAACTAATGTTGTAACAGTCAAGATTTTCCAAACTCGGGTTTCCAAACTAGGGTGAACACATTTTTACACCCAAGCGTGAGAGGGGGGGTTGTTGAATAATTGGGTCCAAAATCACCTTTTATGTGCACTAATCAGTGCTGAAAATTAGGCCTCATCAAAACAAAATTAAAGGAGGGAATCTGCTTTTGAATTTGAGGTGCATTAAGGCCAGTATATTTGGTTGTCCTTTCCGTCGTTAGAGATTTTATTTCTTACCTTTTTTAAGGTGATTTGATTGCCAAATAGAAGTTTCCATAGTTGGTGCTTTTCACGGCTATTTTTATACTGATGTAATTTCTCCAAAATCAATAAGAAATACATCATTTCTTTACACTAAATTTTCACACCAAGACATAAGTAGGCTGTTTTCAGCATTCTAAAGCCGGAATTTTCGGATCACCAGATGTTCTGGTGAGATGTTCATCCCTTCCTCTTCCCGTGATGAACATCTTCACGGACCTAGTTGGAGCCGTTTAGATTGTGACTTGAAATCGTCACTGGAATTCCTTCTACACTTCCTAACCATGCCCCGGCTATAGTTACGAGGGTGGAAGTAAGTTCAAAGGTTGCACAGGTAGCCATTGTTAACACAAAGAAGAAAGGCGGAGAAAGATGAAGAAATAAAATATTTAGGTGATCAAATGCTCCTATACCATATGGAATTTTAAGATGTATAAAACACAGGTATAATCTTATATTGAACAAAAAGAATTTACATCAATTATAGCTGCCTAAAATCTCTAAGAAAGGAAACCTATAACAGCTAGCTTGTCAAATGGAAAAGGAAAGAAATAAAATCCTCAACAAAAGGAAGGACAACTCAGAATTGCTGGCCTCTTTATGAAATTCAGAAAACGGAATATTTCAGCCATAATTATCACAAATCAACCGCTTAAAATCAGGCTGAAATATTATGATTATTCAACACATAAGGAACATAAAAGCATCAAAAGGCAACAAGTTGACTGCTACAATGTCATACCTGCTATAATGCAGGTATGAGAAATAGGAATACTTATAGGTACTAGCAATGCATCTGCCATCGCACGTGTTTTCATCAAATAAAGATGTTGGAAATTAAAAATATTAGAATATATTACCTATGTTGTTAAGTATCTATATTTTTTGGATAATAAGTATCTATATTTTTAAGTGTGTTTAATTCATAAAATATAGATGTTTGATAATAATAACAATTGTAACAAAGTCTCATGTCTTTTGTATGTTTTGTGAATTGGTGAAATATTATATATTCCTCTTTTCATGTGAAATAAACTACATTCTACTTGATGAATAAATGTGTGTATATGTGTGTGTATATATAAATGCCAATCTTTTACAAATGATAGATATTCGTATTTTATATATTCATGCATTTGTCTGATTAGAGGGTCAACTTGGGCCAATGATTAAAAAATCTTAGCATTTTTTTTTTTTTTTTTGAAAACAATCTTTGCACATTTTGAAAGTTCTTTCAACTTAAATAACATTATTAAGTTAAGAAGCATCCAAAGTATATCGTGGGTGGTTTAACTACATATATTCATATAAAATATCAATATTCATGTATATATATATAGAACATTTCTACTATCAATTAGGTAAAATATCATTGTAAAAAAATTCTATCGCAAGTTAGATAAGTATATATATTTTCGTCGCTACATGTTACATGAGAATTACACAATTATATATTCTTATATTTGTATGGCTATTAATAATGTTACATGAGAATGATCAAACATGTCATTTGTAATTTTTCATGAGGACCAATCATATGATATGAGTCTGACATAATTTTATTTTAAACTTGAATGGATAAATATATATATACTATATTGTTGATACAGGAAAAAAATTCAAGAAAAAAATTATATAACTAAATAACAAAATTGCAAAACAAGTTTTGAAGTAAATCAATGACACTATCAATTATGTGTTACATTAAGAATCGGATAGTTAAATTTGTATAATTATCAGTAATCTACAAAATTATTATGTATTACATTAAGAATCGGATCGTTAAATTTGTATAATTATCAGTAATCTACATAATTATGACAATGTTTTATTTTTACTTGAATAAGAGTTAATACGTATAAATCTAAGATGAATATAGTAAGAATAAACGCTTTATTTTTAGTTGAATAATAATTAATACGTATAAATCTAAGATGAATATAGTAAGAATAAACTCCCTCAAAAAAAATACAGTAAGAATAAACGCCCACAACTTTTAAATGGACAATCATCCATTTATTATAAGACAAATATGATGAATTTCTCTTAGCATTAAAACCGAGCACTCAACATCTATTCATCTATTATTATAAGGTAAGGATATTTTCTTTTTATGGTATATGTTGAGTCTTTTTATGGTATATGTTGAGTTATTTACTCAGATCAATGTTGGAAAATAACTGAATTAATTAATACGAATTCAAATAAACAAAATACTACCTCCGTCCCTAAATAATAGTGCTTTGTTGCTTTTGTTTGTTTTATTTTAAACAAACTTCCTTTATTTTTATTTAAAGAGTTAAAAACCATAGGGTGGTTGAATGTTTTTTTTTAAAATAAAAAAAAGGTTGAATGTAATTAAATTTAGAAAATAAGGTCTAATTTACTTATAACATTAATACAATTAAGGTAGTATTTAGGATAAATGTAATAAATGCATTCTTGTATTTTTAAAGTGACTAATATTAAAGGGCAAATCATTTAATATTAATAAATATTAAATCCATCCCTAAATAAGAAAATGATTTGCCCTTTAATATTAATCACTTTAGAATACCGAGAATGCATTTATTACATTTTTCCATCATACTACCCTTAATTTAGCATTATTCAACAACTTTTCAAACTTTACCTTCAATGTTATTCATTAATGTTATTCAATAGATAAATTAGACTTTATTATCTAAATTTAATTTCATTCAACCACTTTTTCTTATTAAAAACATTCAACCAATTTCTTATACATGCGTAAAAACTTCAAAGTGACGATCCACTCTTTAAATAAAGGAAGTTTGTTTCCCAAGCCCAAATAAAAAATAAAAAAAATAAAAAAAAATAAAAAAAAATAAAACACATACAAACAAACACCAACAACTAAGTGTGACTATTATTTAGGGGCGGAGGTAGTATTAATTTAAATGGAGGTAGTATTAATTAAAATGGAGGTAGGTATTAATTTATATATGGAGAAACACTTATGAGAGGAAACACTTTTAGGTGGCTCTTTTATAATAGTAATGATAATGATAATGATAATGTTGTAGCACTAGTGGAAAATTTATGAGCTACGACCTTACAGCTAATGATCCAGAGCAACGGGTGGCACACATTCCACCAATAGTAGCACCAGGACCTGTCAATAAGTTGAAAAAACTACACAAGTTCAATGAAACAGCTACTCTAGTTTAAAGCCCAGGATACATGCAATCTAAAGATGGATGATATCTATCAACATCCCAACTTCATAACAAAATAAAATCATGAAACAACAAGAGACATGATAATTCCCTAAGAACATCGAATCCCCCTGTTACCATGAACTGACCTGGATCAAGGGAAAGAATAGACCGTAAGGCTCGAGGTACTCATTTAGTTCCATCCAACCAATCCCAGGCTCAACAACCACATCCATGTCCTCAACATGTAGTGACTTGACACGCTATGAAATTTAAACAGACAAGGATCAAAACCTCTGACAACACCATGATACATATACATATACATAATAGAGCGAGAGGGGGGGGTTGGGGAGATTGCAAGTCATATGATTCCAAAGGATCTAGCAAGTCAACTTCCAAGAAACCAATAATCAAAACAGAACAATTTTCATGGAGCCACAAATTTTCGACTATAATATTTTTAATGCACTTGTCAAGTATAGAACAAATATTAATCAACCCTATAAGAAATATAGCATGAACGTCTAGAGAACAGTGTTCTAAAAAGCGCCAAAATCGGTCGCCTAGGCGCACCCCGGGCGTCTTGACTTGGCTCTGGGCGATCTCATCTGGGCGACAGGGGTGCTGGGCGATTTTCTGGGTGCTCCTGGGCCCTTCTAGGCGCTCCTAGGCCATTCTGGGCGCTCCTAGGCCCTTCTGGGCGCTCTTAGGCCCTTCTAGGAAATTAAGGTTCCATCTGGGGGAACATCCAAGTTTTCCCAAGTGTTTAGACAAGAAAGAGGCATAAAACCCTAAAACCCCCCGTAAAAACCCTTTAAACCCCCTAAAAAACCCAAAAACCCTAAAACCCCTCTTAAAACCCTAAAACCGCCTAGACGCCCCAGTAGCGTACCGACTTCGCCTAGCGAGTTTTAGAACATTGCTAGAGAAGCTGAAAAACACAGGCTAGCCAGTACATCCAAGACTCAAAGCTACGTCAAGAATCTTAATGGATCTCCAGGATGGACAAAAAAGAAAGATTTTGTACTCAATTTACTCCTTCAAAAATCGTTTTGAACAGATTATCGTTTGAATGAATATTCTGGAAACTTGAAATATTAGTGTAAATGATTTGCACCCGGTTGGGAACCCAAATCCACTCCATTTTTAGGGGATAAGAAACCTAATCGATATTGTCATCTATTGATGCAATTTAACGACTATGTTATTGTTCACTGAATTAGTGGGTTGAATTGCAATTCCACCACAAATTCAGAGGATATAGATTTTCATACTTGAATTCTAATTTGGATCGATGTAGTAACTATGGATCAGAACGTACCTTGGTATTTTGTATGTTCATATTCATTGTCTCTGTCAAAATGCAAGTGCAATTTGGGTTGGGAAAAGTTGTTGTTGTTGCTTTAAGTTTTAGTTAAAACATAGGACATGATTTCAGGGTAGTAAAGGACCAAATGCATGTTAAGAAACACCGACCACACGCACACACAAAAACCACTATACTAATCCATTGGGTTTGGTTGTGTAAATCATTAAAAAGCGTGGTTTTGTTTTGGAATGGATATTGACAACAATATCCATTCCGAAACAAAACCACAGATTTAATGATTTACACACCCAAACCCAATGGATTAATATAGTGGTTTTGTGTGTGGCTGGTGTTTCTTAACATGCATTTGGGTCTTTTACTATTCTGAAATCCTGTTCCTTGTTTTAACTAAAACTTAAAGCAACAACAACAACATTTCCCAACCCAAATTGCACTTGCATTTTGACAGAGACAATGAATATGAACATACAAAATACCAAGGTACATTCTGATCCATAGTTACTACATCGATCCAAATTAGAATTCAAGTATGAAAAGCTATATCCTCTGAATTTGTGGTGGAATTGCAATTCAACCCACTAATTCAGTGAACAATAACATAGTCGTTAAATAACATCAATAGATGACAATATCGATTAGGTTTCTTATCCCCTAAAAATGGAGTGGATTTGGGTTCCCAACCGGGTGCAAATCATTTACACTAATATTTCAAGTTTCCAGAATATTCATTCAAACGATAATCTGTTCAAATCGATTTTTGAAGGAGTAAATTGAGTACAAAATCTTGTTTTTTTGTCGCCCATTATTCATAACGGAGTGAATCTTGGATGTACTGGCTATGGTGAGTTTGGCCTATTGTGTTTACTTCAGCTCGGAATTCTTCTCTGCATCTATAGCAACTCTATCTAACTTCTTTACTGCAATGGAAGCCTTGGAACCCGAAGGCAACAAACCGCGATAAACTATTCCAAACGAACCCCTCCCTGCTTCATCCTTGAATCCATCTGTTGCTTCTTCAAGCTCTTTATAGGTAAAACATCGCGTATTCGTTTCTAGTACCATCTTACTTGAATGGAAACTCACTTTCTTTTTGCCATATAATGAGTAGAAACCAAAACAAGAAATGAAAATCGAGCTTCCCAGAAGCACTGATAAAACAGTTACCAAAGCTCCGATTTTTTTCTGCTTACATCCTCCTACAACACTTGTTGTTTTGTCATATTTCAGAAAGATTTTGGAGCTAAGATTCTCATCTACTCTCCCATTAGACAATGGAAATGTCTTCTTCCAACAAGTGTTGTTTCTAAGTATAGAAGCAACACACAGACAATCTTCCAAACAAGAACCTTTGCACTTATCTTCGCTTGAAGCCATTGACATCTCATAATCTTTTAGAGGCCAATCAATGTCCACAAGCTCAACAAAATCATAACTAGGTGTTCCCCCATCGGTGTTACAGCTAAGTGGGAAGTTCGGTTTGCAGCTACCGTACTTATCATTTGGATCAACCAATTCATACTTATCTGGACATTCACAAACCAGTCTTCGACTAACAAGTTTACATATACTATTATAACCACAAGCTCCACTTCCTGTTAATCCATTAATACTCAAACATATATTTTCAGGCACAACCCATACATCTCTGTCCATCCTGGAGATCCATTAAAAGTCCTAGGATGATGCCCATGTACAACAAACAAGATTTTAAGACTCGGAGCTACGTCAAGAATCTTAATTCTTGCACCATACACACCCCCACAAAACCACTCAAATCTTGATAATACAGCACCTCCCCCCTATCTTCCTTTTCTTCATCTTATGTTCCTTTTACTTTTTACTTAGCCATAGCACATCAGTCCAGTCGTCCAGATAAATATCATGATGCATCATACATGACACGTATTTATTTTGTATACAAATTTGCTTATTAATCTGTTTCCAGATTGTTTGCCGATAGTTTGAAACTTATAGCAAGTAAAAAAGTAATCTGTTTCCAGATTGTTTGCCTATAGTTTGAAACTTATAGCAAGTAAAAAAGCAAGCACGTGTCACTATATGACAAAAGGCACATAAAGAAAGAAAGAAAGAAAAGCTTATAGGGCAATAATTAGAAGTATCAAAAACCTAAAATGAATAAGATATACTCAAAAGCGAGGACATATTGCGTCTTACTTAAGTAGCTCTTACGTTCATCAGAGTCATATCAATGCAAACTCCTCCGTTCGGGGACAAGGTGTGACCTTCAATTGAAGTGGCCGCACCGTACGGCACAATAGGTACCTAATTTCAGCCAAAACAATGAAATAACCAAGCAAACAGGCAGAATAAGCCAAGTCACCAGTAAACTAGAAAGTTATATGCATTGATCTTTGATGTAAGACACATACTACACTTTTATCAGAATGCAGTGGCACACTGAACAGGGGACAAGACATTACTTTTCCTAAAATACTGGCATCCTAAAAATAGGACACTTCTCTACCTCTTAGCTGTTTTGGTCCTCTTTATCATGTCGTTTCCCTGGCAAGGAAGCTATAAATCTCCCAGCTTCTTCTGTAAATAGGGGGCTTTGGATAATACTCAAGTTTGAATGGTTATGGATCTGCATATTGTCTTGGGCAGCAGATGGTTCCTCTTAGTTTTTTTTTTTTTTTTTTTTTTTTTTTGTAGACTTCCTACATCAATATAATAAAGAAATAGTAGTCTACTATGAGTTTAGAAATTCAAGCGATTCCGCCTAACATAATACATAATTCCACTCTTCGGGAAAATACTACTTTATAAGATTGCAAAACAGTAATACAATCCAAACAAAAAAACACCTTATGCTCATTGCAAGATTTGACAATCTTGGAAACCTCATCTTGAGACCTGGACAAGAAAAAGCAAGTGAAAGAATGAATCAAAGTTTCACAACATGATAGATGAACATGGGAATGGTCAGAAACTAGAATCAAGATATGGAAGTCTCTTACCTTGGATACACTACCACGTCAGGAATATTCATGGCCTTGTGGAAGCTGTTTTGTGGCTTCCCATGTACATACCTCTCTTCAAAGTCCGATGTAATGTTATCCTGTAATCCATTTTTAGTGTTAGAATGCAAACACAAGAAAATCCATTCTCTCCCAATTCAAGCAGCAGAATAGCGAAATCACATATCCAGCATGAAAGAAAAAAAAACCTGGCAGATATTCTTCAATTCATCCAACAGATTTGGTGGGATTCCCTTATGAGAACCCTTCACTTCATAATCAGTGCTGTCTTTGCCCCCAATCCTCGTTCCTCTTAACGGCTCAAAACAACCCATGAAAAAATAGAAATAACAATTTACAACAACTAAAATAAACCCCTTGGCCTTCAGAAACAAACACGAGGATTCTAATTTCTGCAACCCCAGTTCAGAAAACATTCATTTATCACAACAGGAAAGAAAAGGGCATCTAAAACTATACTTGTTATCAAGACTCGAGGCATCACAGAGAGAAGGGCTGGCGTGGGCCTGGAGAGCAAGTGAGCCAGCAGTAACTGTTAAGGCCAGAGGAATGAATGAGCCGCCCCATGAAAGCAACTGTGGGCTGTTCGCCCTTGGTTCAATAGCAGAGGCAACAGCCTCAGATTGGCTGAAAAAATGCCTGCACCTAGCCGGAGTTTTGAAGAATGAACTGCGGATAGTGTTATAAATTGGTTTTGAGGAAGATCGAATGCGCATCAACCATGATGGAAATGCCATGATCTCAGACCAGTGCACTTTTATGAGAATGTGGTCTACTTAGCGACTTTTTCTCTTTGTCAGCAAGTGAGAGAAAGAAGCTGAAGATTTTTACAGTTGGATTCTATTGACACCCTATTTTTATTATTTGCATTTATTTTTCAATTAGTTTTTTATGAACACAACGTCGATGGCATGAATACCAGGCGTTCGAAAACGAAAGTCACTGAACTAATGTTTTATGTTGTGAAACTTTTATAACGTAAACGTCGGTGCCACTAACTTTCGTTTTTGAACATCAACATATATGTCACTGACGTTGGTTTCAATAGTAACGTCAGTGCAACTGATATTCCGTTCATTAAAAATAATCGGGGTGATTAGTAATTTTTTATGGTGTCGGGAGTAATTTGGTGTCAGTAGTAAAAATATGGTGCCAATAGAACCCCTTTTATATTGTAGTTTTTAGTTTTTAGTTTTTATTATTTAGTTTTTATTATTTTATTAAAAATACAAAAGTACTCGGTACATCGGCTAGGGGTGAACAAAAAATCACAACCCGACCCAACCGACCTAATTTAACGTAACTCAACCCGTAATTGCGGGTTAAAATGGCTTTGGGTTGATTAAGATTTTAATATATTTTGACTTATTTTATTATTTTATGGGTTGAGTATATTTAAGTTGTACCAGTGGGGATCTGAAAAATTATATTAAGCGGGGTCCGTAAATATTTTACACAGTATATAATTTTTTAACGGGGTCTGGAATATTTTTCTATAGGTAAAATGTAGTGTATTCTTATTTTTAAAGGGGCCGCGGACCCCATTTATTTATATGTGCATCCGCCACTGGTTGTACAATAAAAAACATATTTGAACCAACTCAACACACACACACACACACACACACACATATATATATATATATATATATATATATATATATATATATATACACACACAAACTAGAATTACTAGACAATTGGAAAGTGAAATGGTTTTCTTAATTTTTCAACTTTCAAGATAGACATTTAAACAAAACAACTATAAACCATTTTTCATGCACGGTAAAACTAACGGTATAAGAAAGTAAAAGAACTAAAAATCTACAAAATGAATAACCAATTTTTTAGCCATATTTTTTTTCCGTATCAAAACACAAATTCATACATAAAAAAGTTCAATATTTTCTTCAATGCTAACCCGCACCCAACCCGCATTTAACAAAACCCACATGTGTGGGTTGAACTTTCAATTATGTTGATTATGGTTTTAAATTTTTATAACCAACATAAAGATTTAGGTATGAGTTTATAAGAAACCCGCACGACCCAAATCATGTGCACCCCTAACACCGGCCTAGCGGTTGCTAGGCTATACCTTGGCGTGGAGACCAGGGTTCGAGCACCGTTTGGGGCATAATTAGGGTGTGTGTAACATTTTGTATCCACAAAAAAATACTATAAGTACAAAGGGCATTATATAAATAGTTATTGGGTATTTGTTTATAAAGATTGGTGTGAGACTTAATTAGGCATTTAGGACACCAAAATAATATCATCGTTTATAAGAAAATATTTTATTTAGCTTTCCTAAATTACCCATTACCCACGTGAGAAAAATATTACCTTTCCAGACGGGCTCCCCTCCTCATTCCCTTCAATTCCGATCTCAGTTACCGCTCCAGATTCCTCATTTCCCACCATTCTGACTCTGTCGCTCTCAACTCCCTCCTCTTCATTTCTCAATCTTTCAGGGCAATACATTTGGTGGGAGACACTATATTAGTATAAGTAATAGCTCCAATTTTGAAGTCCGATATATCATCATTAAGGCAGAAATCCAAACAGGGAGGCAAAAGATACTTCTTCTGGATACATCAAAATCACCTGTTGAATCAATACGTGCTGGAGGGCGTTATGATTTCGTTGTGGAACATGACGCGAAGGAACTTGGTGCGGATATGTGTTTTGCATATACGTATTTGTACTCGTGCGGCCTAAAGTTAGCCGGTCAATGATTGACGTGATCAGTCAAGTGATAATAAAATACTCGATCACCATAACTAGCAAGAGGACTAGGTCCATCGTAGTATAGCTATAGCGAATCACGGTCGATCCCACAGGGAACCAATTGTGAATCATTTTATATATAAACAACTAATTAATCATGCCAAGAACACATAAGCGGTCTATGACCAACAAATGACAAGAAAAGATAAAGGACACGACTCGACACAACACATAAACGTACAAGCAATTAACCTCCCCAATTATTAAGTTATCGTTTGGAAATAGTGAACTATATAATTAAACAATACTTCACAACTATTAACCCGATTCGTATTTCTCTTATATTGGCTACGGGAATCATCCCCTAAACTAGATCTAGCTCCGGGTAGGCCATCTAGATCATTGTGCTACATTACGTGACTTCGCCGTGAGCCTCCATCTCATATAACTCATGCGCTTACAAAACTAGGGATGCCGATATTAACCGTATTCTCACTTAGGCAACATTCACGTGTGTTAGGCGTATTTCTGAGGAGATCGCATCAGTCTCCGTCCCATTAACACTAACTTTTTAGGTATCATGTTAATCTACAATGTACGTATAACTAGGTGCTAGCAATTCCCAAATATAACAGAAATCTAGATCTCGCTGAAAGTCCCGGGAGATCAATTCATGAGCCGACCTAGGTGTAGTATATTGGTATTTCCTAATACTACGCTAATTAAAACAGACGAGCAACGTAGCCGTAGCCATACCTACTAAGATAAGAAATTCTAGGTGGACAACCTCACCATAAAGACGTGGCTAGATTGACGCGGCGAAAACCTAAATCTTAGTGTTTCTACATACGTAACGGATAAAATGGAGATTCATAAAGCAATTATATAGATCTACTAAAAACACAATTGTCGATCATACCAAAGTCATCTATAGGTCACCGGATAACAGATCTGGGTGTGTGGATCCTTATAGACAAGGAATCCCCACTGCCTCATATCGTATCCTTAGATCTACATCGTTCGGTGAAGAACGAACAACCTCAAACGATAAACAATAATTGGGGGGGAATTAATTACAACATAGAAGAAAAAACAAGTGAATACAAATAACTCACATAATTACTGCTGGAAATTTGTACTAAAACTGCTCTAAAAAACTTATAAATTGTGTTATGAGTCGATGTACAAATTGACTAATAAAAGGGAGTTTATATAGGCTGTAAACCGACTTAGAATAGCCGTCAACCGACCTAAATTACGTTTCCTAAACCCCAACGGAGCCTAAAACGCGACTGGAGAAGCGGGGGCATTTTAGCCAACTCGCTGGCAGCCAGAGCAGGCTCTCATTGCCAGCTTTGATGATTTTTCTGGACTTTTTCTCTTTTTGCCTGGTCCGTTCCTGGTCCGTTTTGGTGCTTTTATCCACTCCGAAGTCCAACTAAGTTGCTTCCGAATCAGCCCACTATAAATAAGACATAAAACAAGGCTTGTAATATCAAGCAATATAATAAAATGGCTAATTACATAATAACGAGTCGTAACTCGGTTGGGGTGTAATTTATGCACGAGACGACTGATTATTAACCACTTAAAGCCCATTTAAGATAGAATCGGGGGTAATAAATAGATAATTAATGGTGTAAATTGACCGTCATCAACTACCCCCACTTATCCTTTGATCGTCCCGAGCAAACACATAAGGCGAAAGAACCACCGAAACTTAATTTACTAATTGATAGCAGGCTCCTTCAAAATTCCAAAGTAAATAAAATAGCAAACACGTTTGTCAGTCATGCATTAACCACTATTTCATCATTGAATCAACGTGTGTGTGTTATAACCGTCATGCAGAGTATTTGAAATAGAGAGATTCGAATTATAATGTCCTCTAGATGCAACCTTCACCACTCAAAACTTTGTGACGCCTCCTTATCGTTAACAAATAATACAGGTGTAATACCAGATTCTAGTGAAACGGGGCGGATTTGGAAACCAAGAAACTTTTCTCAGTTCATGTTTATTTATTTCCCAGGGCCGCGTAGATTCTAGGGACATTAACTTGCAATGGTGGGTGCCTAGCAAGAAACTACCTTCAAATCTCCACGAACTTGCTACCCTACTGCCTTGTTTTACAACCGTGCATCTTATGCTCCATCGGTTTAGCAATCTCTAACCTAAATGTTCATAATTTCTCTTTTTTCTTTCTTTTTTTTCTTATATAAACCAAATCCTGTTTTTTCTTGCCCGGTTTTTGCTTCACTATCATCGATATTAGCCTTATCAAAAGTATGACAAGAAGAAGTAATCACAAAGTCAAGTAGTTCCTGTTTCAACCTTCCGGAAAAAAATAATTTCTTATATAACCTTTCAGACTTAGCATTTAAGTTATTTGTGCTTAAAAGGTGATTCAACGATAAAATATATGTTTAATACAAAACTACGCACACGGTGTGATATGATATTTACTAAGCAATTCTGAATTTAGCATGGCAAAAATAAGTTATAACTATGCTTAAGAGCTTCTTTCATCATCTATACATGCTCGGTTTTCACAAAAGATAAATGCGATTCAAGCTTAAATTTTAAAATTTATTAGCATTAGCATATTAATTATCTAATAAATGGAAGCTAAGTGACTTGTACCCCCACTTAAACGATGCATTGTCCTCAATGTATAAAATAAAATAAAGATAGGAACTTAGCTTCGGTCAAGTGCGGTAGTGGAACAAGTCAGTGAACTTCGGGGCACTCCAGAAACCATGGAACGAACAAGAAATACAGTATCGCTGCAAAACAAATCTTCAACAAAGCTCGAAACTCGTTACAGCGTTAGCCCAGAAAAAGGTAATAATCGAAAAAAGGGACCGTAAAAGGAACAAAATATCCCTTAAACATTTTTATGTCCTTGAAATGATTACACGGAAAAATTATAACTACTAACCAGACATGATTTAGCACCTCATTATTATTTAGGAAACAGACTTTATACAAACTCGACTTAATACTACTTAGACTCAAGACCAAGGAAAACATACTAATTTTTGAAATACAAAGATATAGTCAATCTCCTCCATCAAAAGATCTTCCAAAATCCGGAGGATAACGAGGAGTAGAAGGCTCAAATCCCTCAAAACCAGGTGGTGGTGTAGGCCGACGTTCACGTCAGAATCGAGAAACGTCATCTCCATCCATATTTCTCACAATCTTTCCGACCATGTGATGCGTCTCAGCCACCGTCCGCTCCATTCCATTGATACGAGCAAAAAGTTGCTCCAAGTCTCGTCCTCGTCCGGCGGCATTGCCTTCACCGCCATTCCTCGCTTGTCGGGGTCGAGGCGGTGGTCTTTGATGTGGGTTGGCATTGGTGAGGGCCGGAACGGATGTTCTTGACAAAGGGGTCTCTGGGTCAACATATATATCGGCTCCTAACTCTGAGCAGCCAGCCGCTATTGCAAGATTTGAAATCATAGAACCGTAGGGCAGAACGGTCCTTTTCTTCCTGGCTACATCGGTCATGTTTCCCCGTATGAGTGTGCCCAAGTCTATCGGCCGCTCTAACCATAACCAATACATCAATGCGGCATGAAAGTCATAAACTGTGGATGTATGGCCGGATGAGAGTAAATCGGAACAAATGAACCGATGTAAAAACTTGTCATCCCATTTGGATAATGCGGCCTCCTGAAAATTTCGAGCATATAGACCAACATACCACTCGATGTCAAAGTAATTACCGATTTCTGCTAACAATTCTTCAGAATGGTCATACACATTAGCAAACTCCTCAAGGTGATCCACTAAACTTCCCAAATTGAAATAATCATTGATATTGGTGGGTGATATAGCAAACGTACAGCCTCTAACCGTGGCAGTGTGGGAATGGGGATGCACCGCTAAATAGGCATAAAACTCTCTTACCAGGGATCCGTTACAACGAGTAGGCGGTTCGACCACGTACTCCCAATTATGATAAGCGAAAAGATCTGTAATGAGCTCCCCGCAATCCTCAAGATCTATGCCTCTTCCTCGATGCACCATCGTATTGCTCCAATGGGTGCAGTTGCCCAATCCTGAAATGCCTCGTAGACCAAAAACTAATCTGCCCAGGGCTAACAAATTGTGGCACCCGTCAATTACCGGTATAAGCGTCACCATCGAGAACAAATTGCGCTCGGCCCGATGAATGTCGTGGTTGATTCCTTCTACTCCGATTGTTCCGATTCATCCTCAAAGTTGAGCTTTGACGCTAGAAAAGCACCTCAACTCAAGTGTTGGATCTTGAATCTACACTACCTCAAAACGGACTCAATTTGATCCTTTTTGATTAGATGCGAGTTGCCCAATCTGGCTCGGCTCGGCTTTCGTTTTGCTAACCGACACCTTGATCGATTTGAAATGTGTATTTTCCAGAAATTTAAGAGCCAAATTGAATGAGAAATGACCTCATTTCAATTTATAAAATTTGGAGAAAGATAGAAAGTGAATAAATTTGGGTAAAAATTGGTATAGATTGGCAAAGATAGCACCACAACAATTTTTCCACATAAATTGGGTGTTTGGGGGAAAATGGAGGTTTAGAGTATGATGGGTTTAGAAAAATGATAGAGAAATAATGAGAGGAGTGGAGTGGGTGTGAGAAAAATGTGGATAAAAGAAAGGTTTAAATAGAGAGGGGAGTGAAAATGAGAATGATGGTGATTGGTGGGTTTAGAAAGGAGGGGATTGATGAGGTGGAAAGTGATAAAGGTAAAGGTGGAAGATTGAGATATGTAGAAGAAGTGTTGACCACTTTTTACTTTTTTGACACTCAAAAATTTGAATTTAAAAATAGGAGGGTAAACCAAAATTTTCTAACTTTCACACTTTACCAAAAATATTGCTCTAAAAATAATCCGAATACTACCTAGTGAAAGGGTAGTTTCGCATAGGCGAAACAACATTTCACCGGGGTAGTCTGACCAAACTGTCTCCAATTAAACCCATCCGGTCTCCAGTCAGTTTCACTTTAATGCTCATGCTTTGCCTCCGCCAACTTCTCGGTTTGATTGTATGCTTTTTATTCCTAAATTAGGATACTATCCTAGACATACCTACGGAACTCTATTTCACGTTTCAACGATTTGAGTAAAAAAGCTTTTGCACATCCTTAACCCAACGGTCATCGGAACACGACAAAAATAAAAAACCTCAAATGTTTTAACGTTACTTTTATTTTGACTCAAAGAAAAGAAAAAGAAAAAGATAAACTACGAAAAACCTAAGGGATAGAAGTAGTTCTGAGTTTTGAGTCCTCAGCTCGACTTTCCAGAAAAACTCATTCCATTGAGCTACCTTCTTTCGCCTTCCAGATTTTCACCCGGTTAGCCTTCACCGAGGTCTGCTTGCCTTCTTTACGAATGAGCGCCTTTCCCTTAGTCGTGAGACCAAGGAAAACATAGTCATCGTGACCATCCAAACGGGCGCCGACCTCAGCCACTGTCTCAGAAACCAGAGAGTTTTTAACAGATCGAACTCTACGAGTTCTCTTTCTAGCTCGCCTCCACCTATCTTTAGCATTCAAGCTCTCCCGAGTCTCTGCGTCTCCTTTGGATGGGGCGGCCCCACCTCCGTACAGAGTGTCTACCTCATCATCCAGAAGAATAGAGGTATCCACTCGTACCGTACTCTGAGACTGAGCGTCTCTCTTCCTCCTTAAGATAGACAGGAATTCTCCCTCACTGCTCTCCTTAACAGTGTCATCACCACCAACTTTGCCTTGGCCTAGAATCAAGGCAGCTTCCTCCGCACTATGGACTGTGATTACTGATATTCTAGGCGGAGTAGGATAGTTAGGTCTCATAATCCCATGGACTTCCGAGCCCTTAGCGTCGGAAAGAGTTAGCTCGAACTTGTCCATGTTGATCTGGGCTTTGGAGGTAGCCATAAAAGCTCTGCCCAATATGATTGGGCAGCTCAGGTCCTCGTCGATTTCCATCACGACTACATCTATCATAAAACGGAGCTTTCCAATACTGATGGTCATGTTGGGCATCGTCCTAGTTCTGACGACACGTATGCTATCTGCACAACGAATAGTCATCAACGAGTTCGTAGGAGTGAAAACCATCATCCTATCACACAAACTCTTAGGAAAGATATTCAGGCTCGATCCAGAGTCGATCAATGCTAAGTCTGCATGTTCGCGTTCTAAGGTCACATCTACAATGAATGCACCGGGGTCTCCTAGCTTGGGCAGTAATCGTGCATTGTTCTCTATGTCTCTCGCCTCTGCTGAAACAAGGGACGAGGGGCAAGTCATCTAGATCTGACTCAGAACTAGGGTATTCAGGAGAAGGGGAAAGGGATGGTAAGTGCTCGGGGTCGGACTCAGATTCAGACCTAGAACAAGAATCAGAATCATGAATAATAATTGGGATACGAGCACTCATACCTTGGAAAAGATTGGAATTTCTTGCTTCCCTTTGCTCATGCCTCCGTCTTATCCTATCTTTCTTTCGCTTTTGTGTGTCCGACCTTAATGGTGTTGTCTTAGTGCGCAAGACTTTTGTTTCTTCATTCTTAGCCTCAGAAAATTGGTTGTTTGGCATTTTGGCTTGGCTCAAATAGTAACTCAACGCAATGATGTATTGCTCTGGCTTTCTGCAAACATAAGAAAAAACAAACAAATGTCAGTAAAACTAACAGTCAGCATGATTACTCATACTGCTGCCAGACCTACATACTAACAAACAGGGGTAAAAACCACACAATTGAAAAACCCAAATCGAGAACAGTGTCATTGGGCAGAGGCTCAATCCCCGATTCAACAATTTTGCATTTTTCACACAGGCAGATTGCCAGAGGGACTCTAAAAACGTAAAAACAGAACCTAAAACAGATAACTCGACATGAATAAAAAATGTATTTATATATAAAATTAATTTTTGGATCCCCGGCATCGGCGCCAAAAACTTGATTGACATGATCAGTCAAGTGATAATAAAATACTCGATCACCATAACTAGCAAGAGGACTAGGTCCATCGTAGTATAGCTATAGCGAATCACGGTCGATCCCACAGGGAACCAATTGTGAATCATTTTATATATAAACAACTAATTAATCATGCCAAGAACACAGAAGCGGTCTATGACCAACAAATGACAAGAAAAGATAAAGGACACGACTCGGCACAACACATAAACGTACAAGCAATTAACCTCCCCAATTATTAAGTTATCGTTTGGAATTAGTGAACTATATAATTAAACAATACTTCACAACTATTAACCCGATTCGTATTTCTCTTATATTGGTTACGGGAGTCATCCCCTAAACTAGATCTAGCTCTGGGTAGGCCATCTAGATCACTGTGCTACATTACGTGACTTCGCTTCGTAGGCCTCCATCTCATATAACTCGCACACTTACAAAACTAGGGATGCCGATAGTAACCGTATTCCTCACCTAGGCAACATTCATGTGGTTAGGCATACTTCCTAGGCGATCGCATCAGTCTCCGTCCCATTAACACTAACTTTTTAGGTATCATGTTAATCTACGATGTACGTATAATTAGGTGCTAGCAATTCCCAAATATAACACAGATCTAGATCTCGCTGAAAGTCCCGGAAGATCAATTCATGAGCCGACCTAGGTGTACTATATTGGTATTTCCTAATAACACGCTAATTAAAACAGACGAGCAACGTAGCCGTAGCCATACCTACTAAGATAAGAAATTTTAGGTGGACAACCTCACCATAAAGACGTGGCTAGATTGACGCGGTGAAAACCTAAATCTTAGCGTTTTTACATACGTAACGGATAAAATAGAGATTCATAAAGCAATTATATAGATCTACTAAAAACACGATTGTCGATAATACCAAAGTCATCTATAGGTCACCGGATAACAGATTTGGGTGTGTGGATCCTTATAGACAGGGAATCCCCACTGCCTCATATCGTATCCTTAGATCTACATTGTTCGGTGAAGAACGAACAACCTCAAACGATAAACAATAATTGGGGGGGAATTAATTACAACAAAGAAGAAAGAACAAGTGAATACAAATAACTCACATAATTACTACTAGAAATCTGCACTAAAACTGCTCTGAAAAACTTATAAATTGTGTTATGAGTCGATGTACAAATTGACTAATAAAAGGGAGTTTATATAGGCTATAAACCGACTTAGAATAGCCGTCAACCAACCTAAATTACGTTTCCTAAACACTAACGGAGCCTAAAACGCGTCTGGAGAAGCGGAGGCATTTTAGCCAACTCGCTGGCAGCCAGAGCAGGGCTCACTGCCAGCGAGCCTGATGATTTGCCTGGGTTTTTTATGCTTTGCCTGGTCCGTTCCTGGTCCGTTTTGGTGGTTTTATCCACTCCGAAGTCCAGCTAAGTTGCTTCTGAATCAGCCCACTATAAATAAGACATAAAATAAGGCTTGTAATATCAAATAATATAATAAAATGGCAAATTACATAATAACGAGTCGTAACTCGGTTCGGGTGTAATTTATGCACGAGACAACTGATTATTAACCACTTAAAGCCCATTTAAGCTAGAATCGGGGGTAATAAATAGATAATTAATGGTGTAAATTGACCATCATCCGTCAACAAGAGTAATTAAGTAACTGTTGACTTTAATTAAGTGTCAATGTATGTAATTGCAGGTCAAGAGGACTACAACAGACTAAGGGCACTGAGTTACCGAGGAGCTGATGTTTTCATTCTTGCTTTCTCTTTAATTAATAGAGCAAGCTTTGAAAACATTTCAAAAAAAAGTTAATTTAAATATTTCTTTTATTGTTTCTAATTGTGTATTTTTAGTCAAATGTATGTTGAGATGTAATTATTTCCTCTTTTGGAGAAGTGGGTAGCTGAGCTAAGACATTATGCACATTTTGTGCCCATTGTCCTTGTAGGGACTAAATTAGGTACTTTCCTTAAGCCTTTTATTTGGACCACACCCGGTTTATGCGTATATTATTTGTGCGCCACAGAAAACCGACTTTGTGAAAGTCGGTTTTGGAGCCAAGAATTGACTTCTCATGCCGGTTCTCATATGCACCTATGGAAAGTCGGTTCTTGGCTCCATCACGGTGTCACTTCATCATGGTGTCACTTCATCGTGGTGTCATTACATCCTTGTGTCACTTCATCACGGTGTCACTGCATCATAGTGTCTCTCAGTCTCTACATCGTGTCGATTTTTATGAAGAAAATTTTGATTTTCAGAAATTAAGTCGAAAAGTATCAATGAGATATCATAATAAAGAGAACGAAAAAATATTAATTATGGTGAAAGAATTACGATGATCGGAGTTTTATATCAAAATGTATAACCGTTTGAAATATTGAATTACGATGATCGGAGTTTTAATGTCATCTACCTAGATCTTTGATTTGGAAGTATCACTTCATCGTGGTGTCACTACATCCCGGTGTCACCTCATCGCGGTGTCACTTCATCGCTGTGTCACTGCATCATCAAATGTAACTTCATCGTGGTGTCACTTCATCACGGTGTCACTGCATCAAATGTTTAGATATTTAACACTTCAAGTGTATCTTCACATGTCATGACATTTTTAAATGTCACCACGTCTTCAAAGGACACAACGTCTTCATGTGTCACTGCATCGTCAAATGTCACTTCATAAAGTGTCACTGTATAAATCGCTACAATAAGGTGTCACTGCATAAATCGTTGTTAATGTGCAAAAAAATCGAGTTTAAAAAATTGTCAATGTACTATGTGGAATTGTCATGCTGGATATACAGGACTTGAATCAGTTTGATTCACAGCACCGATCGAGACGCTCGATCATGCACGGCAGAAGCAACGAATTAAAATTCGTTTTTCGATTTTACCATGATATGATTCGCATAATAAATTAATCTAACTACAAGAAAGTTGAAGATTTACCCAACAGAAGAGAAGCCGTGATCTTCCGGATTGTATCTCCAAGCGACGACTAGTGGACGTCGATCCTCGTAGTAGAGCCTCCTCGAATATGCTCAAAAGAAACCCTAGTTTTCTTCTCTCAATTGACTAGAACAAGAAACTAATTTTTCTTTTCTTTTCTTAGGTGCATGGTGCAATTGTGTGTGTGTGTTGTGTCGGGAGGAACCAAATAGTTTGAGAGTTTATCTTATACATACATATTTATCTTTTCCTTAAAGGAAAAATAAAACATTTATCGAATAGGAAAACAAACTTCCTATTTATCTAATAAGAAAACCAATTTCTTATATATAATTATTTAACACATAAATATTTATATTTTCCACATTATTAATTAGGAGAAAATTTTCTTTTCCCAAAATCAAATAAAGTGGCGCCATTTTTATGCCATTTGAGATAATAGAAAATGTCTTTTCTATTTTACATATTATTACCGAATAAATAATATTCGCATATTCATTAAATCGACCAACTATTTAATTTATTCTCGAGGTTCCACAAAACGAGAAAACACTCACGTGTTAGAAGCCAACACGGGGACCGTGGACCTATAATCAGTAGCTACAATAAATTGAATAAAATATTCATCGAATAGAACATTTCTACTCAACTTATTAATTCTGGAACTACGCCACCATAAATCCGGAACTGAACTCTATCGATTATAGATATAACTTATTCTCAAAAATTCGAGTCAATAAGTGTCCATTGATATAATCAATACATACAAAGTAACCCTCCATTGACCATCTGTAACGAAGCGGGAATGTCTCCGTAAACCTTCCTCATTACATCTCATCCTTATTTACCATTAACCCACTAATGATCAATTAGTTCATAACCAATATGAACTCGGCCGATCGATCAATTTCTAGGATTAGCAAATAAGGGGATTTTCTTTCTACTTCCCGCAGGAAGGAAGGGATTCCATATCTGTGAGACACACACTCCTCACTCATTCTAGAATAGTGCCAATGTGAAAGTGATTAGGACCGCGCCTCTCAGCGATCCTTAACGAACACATCAAACCATATCTTGAAACAAGCAGGCGTCTACAATCACTTCAGGATTAAGGTTAATCCATATATGATCATCTTATGATTTAATAAGATTTCTCAATCACAGAATTATATGAGAAATGCAGATTAAATCGGTCCAGTCCTACATGACTACATCATATATAAATGCCCCACTTAGATAACCAATATCGACGGTCCGGATAAGAAGGTCACACCTTAAAGTGTTCTGGGCGCATTAGTGGTGGTTTAATCAATAGACCCTAATACTTTGATTAAGTTCACCACGGACTAATAGTTCAAGTGTATCACCATAAACTTAATCCTCACGTGTGACACACACTAAGTTATATGGCTACATACGATACGACTTGGAGTTTTTAGCGGTGTATTACATATATGCACGAAGCAAATACTAAGATGAGAATAAATCTGTCATTTATTAATTATAAAAACACTTACAGGAATTGTCTTTCGGGCGCTACTTCCAACAATCTCCCAATTGTTGTAATATGACATTCTCTATCTTCTAAGTAATTTCTCCCATTTTCTCTTCATCCAAAGACTGAGAGAATTATTCCGTGAGGGGTTGGGTAGTAAATCTCTCGTTGAATTTTGCATACGACAATTCATTATCATCTTAACTAATAAGATGCATGCGATATTGCCAACAACTTGTTCTCATGAATTCGACCGAATTGATTTCTAAGAATATAGTCCACTTCTCTAGTTTAGAGAAGTTTTGGCTCGTCAGTTTCTGACTTCAGATAACACACCCATGTTGCTTACAAATGTTGCAGTGTCACCTTTCATTAACACTAGCGTCTAATGTTTACCAATATTGATTCTCTGGTCTACAAAAGACTTATCAATATTCTGGTCATGCCCACATATTTCAAAAATGTGGCTTTTAATGACCTAAAGGTTTGCTTTAATCCACCGATGGATATAAGCATAGGCAGTCAATCTGCCATTGGCTTTAAGCTAAAAACCCTTCTCTGTTTCGAATGAATTCAAGCTCCGTTGTATGGTAAGAAAGTTTCAGGGCATCACCCCTGGTAATCTTCATGCTTTCCATGGAGTCAAGCAAGGCTGAATGGTGAGAGAGTTTTAGGTAATCACCCCTATTGAACTATTTACTTCTCAGGGAATTACCCCTAGACCACTTGGCTTTGCCATTCATTCAACTCTTCATCACGTAGACCCAATTTCTCCCACTGGGCCTGAGTTACTCAGGTGGTTCTACAAGAGTGTGAACAAACATGGAGTACCAAAACTCCACTTACAGGTTTATAGCTTTAAACCAACCTCTTATTGTCAGAATCTTATACAACCTTTCCAAAAGAACCATAGGTGATCAATCATCCATAGCAGAATGTAGAGAGTGTATAATCACAGCAGGTCAATGGTTAAACCATACTCCCACTGCATTTGGGTGGATTGATATTCTGATCTGGTTCAGTGGTACTTATCAGCGTAATCCTCAACAACCAATGTTGGACGTGGTCTGATTGAATCAGATAGTAACTCCTTGAGTAACTTTACTTCAAGGTCCAAGGTTGTTATATATACATTCTCCTGGAAAGGTTGTGATAGTACAACCATCACTTTCCGATCTTAAGAATCTTATAACCAACTTTCACTCATCGCATTAAGATATTTCACGAACAATCACTATTTAAACGTGTATGCAAAATCTTCAGTCCTACCTTCAAGCACTAATGCTAAATGCCTCTATCTGCGGAAGTGGAGTAAATGTACTTCACTCATCATCCATAAATTCATAAGCATCTTCTAAGGTAGACTTCTCGGTTTTACATGATAATACGAACCATTATTTTCCAATCAATATATTAATTAAGTTAAGCAGTGTACTGTATCATATCAATAACTATATAAGGCAATCCATGGTTTATCATTTCAGTGAAATCGTTTCACTCGGAGGTAGGCCAAACATCAGTGCCAAAACCATGACATAGCCTATATCTGAGCATGGAATACTCGTTTCTCTGGTAATATCAGAGATTATCCAAATATTTAGATAAGCTAATCGGCTTTTCGAGTAGTCATTAGACAAATGTCTATTACTCAAAAGCTCTCACTAGTTTGTATCCTTCATAAGACCCGGAAGGTCAATATGAACAAGTTGTGATACTTCTTCAGCTCTATTACCTTTTCCTAATTGAAAGGTTACTTAGTCATTTTTCCTTTGAGATAGTATTCTTAGATTGGAAAATAGGAATCACCCTTAGCCAGTCCTCAGATCTTATCTTTAGGATATATGCTCTAATTAATAGATGCTGAAAAATAGTTTATCTAAATACGGAAACCATTTGTCTTAATAGTTTATGATGTGTTACATATACCTTTTCAGCATTATTTAGTAGTTCTGACTTTATCAGACAAAAGTCTGAGTATCAGAATCGTACTACAAATGTCATATTCACTTTCTTTAAGATGTGAAAGTGAATCCATTTGTTCCAACGAATATGAAAATAGAAATTAAACTTTTGTGATATACAAGGATTAAATCCGAATTTCGGTATATCACTCCCACTATCTCAGCTGAAATAACCGCCCATTGTCTACTCTTTAATCATTAATGCCTCGCCACCTCGTTCTTACAAAAAGAACATAGCTTCCGAGTCAAATTATCCGGTTAAGAAAGTCTCTAAGGATTCATAGGTTAGTGATCCGAAATCACTTTCCATATCCCATGCTTTCTTTTATTAATATTTCGGTTTAGCCTTTAACTTCTTTAGTTTAGATGAATTATATGCGTAGACATTTATCTTCCCATTCTTGGCTTTCTTTAAAGGAAATGGACGTGAACTAGCAGTTCATTTGAGTAGACACTACTTGTGAACCGTGGGATGTCTAGCGAGAGACGATACCAAATCATTCTCGTCATCTTTGAACTAATTTCATTTGTCTCTCGTTTAACACGAGTGACATACTTATCAATGTCACTTAAGTATGAAGGCTTAAGAGGGGAATCCTCTACCGAAATTTAATTGCATTCGATTAATGAGTTCAACGTTCTAGTTACTTTTCCACTTTTACGAAGTCATCATCAGTCAATTTTAATCATTTAAGTAGTCTAGTTACTTTGAGATGATATGTAGTTGTAAAATAAATTATGACAAAAATATAAATCAAATCATACACCACAACATATAACGATTTTAGGAATTATAAATGTGATGTCATGCATTCAATTTATCCTACCATTCCAAGGATTTAATCTCACACATACAGTGCCGCCTCACGGTAGGTCAAAGAGGTGACGATTAAATTGAGACAATCTCTCTCAACAACTAAACCATTAGGAATCAGACATTTCCATTTAATTGTTGATTACCTTCATTTTTCATCCAAGATATTTCCAAAAATATCCTTCAGAGTGTTACCTACTATTTCAGATCTCAAAGTATGCCCCGAGTATGCCGCCTCAGGGTCGGTCAGTGACTCGCCGAGTACCCAAAATCCTATCCTTTCGGAGACCAAGCCTTGAATTTTGATAGCGGTGAAAGCCACCCTCAGGGGGCCGAAATCAAAGTGGCACGAGGCGTCACCATTTTGTCACGTGCTTGTGTCAACAATAGAGGCTGTGGGGTTGGTTGTCACCTTCCTCTCCCACTCGTTATTATTGAAAAATATGTAGTCTTATTAGGATTTTCAGAATTTCTTTACAATCCGGAAAAACAATAAATCATGAATATTTTAATTTTAATCCTCCCACTAGTTCATCGGTTCCAAATACCGTCTAACTAGTGTCACTTATTCATGACTTTCCAATTTCTCAGATTTATAAATTCTTTGTGTAGACACTACACAATTAAAATTCAACAAGAATTTTTTATAATCCTAATATATTAGGACTTATGATTTTTCCCATAAAATCGAAAAACAATAAATCACAAAAATTAAAACTCCCACTAGTTTATCGGTTTCAAATACCGTCTAATTAGTGACACTATATATATTCATGATTTTTCCATTTTTTCCGATTATTTAGAAATCTCTTGTGTAGGCACTACACAATCAAAAATTCACTAATGAATTTTATAGTCCTGATTTTGTCATGATAAAAATTTATGATCTCAGAATTTTCCAATAATCGAAAAACAATAAATTTTGAAAAGCAATCACTAACTTATCGGTTCCAAATACTGTCTAGTTAGTGTCCTATCTTTTCACGATTTTCCAAATTTTCGATCATCAAAATCTCATTTATGTAGTCACTACATAATTAAATCCCCGAAGGATTTTAAGATCCTAAAATCAAATTTACCTAGTAAATTTTAATTTTATCATGTGAATTTTATATCCAGATAAAATTCCGTTTGCAAATTAATTTAATTAATTACCTAAATTAATCAAAATTAATTACGTGTTCATACATGCCTAATTAATGCTAAAATTAATTATCTACATGTATGCATGCTAGGAGTAAATTCATGAATATAATGCATGGCATGACATGATTATATCATATAAATAATCACCTAAGAAAGTAAATGCATAAAATAAACCACTGAGATGGACCGTTGGTACCCGTATTTAATCTATCATAAATAAATAATCTTATACCCAATCTAGCAGGTTTACTAATTTTCTATTACAGAAAACAGAATCCGCATCTATATCAATTCGCTGGTCCGGATCTTTATCAAATAAAACATAACCGAGTTGGTGCGTCTGTTGATCTTCTTGCAGCGGGACGCGGGTTTGATTCCCTCAAGCTGCAACTTTTTTCCTTTTGTTCATTAAAAAACAGCAGCCCTTTTTCTGGAAAAAATATAAAAACGCGTCAAGGGTAATTCGAACCCTTGACCTACCGGACTGCTATAACATATCTGGACCATTGCACCGCCGATTTGATCTTTCATAAAAGCTTCAACTTTAATTAAATAGTAACAGAGCCGAAAAGAAAACCTACTTTTTTAGGAAATTAAATTGCAACAACTCACATAATTTCCAATACATGGAAAAACGGGTTTACAACATATCTAACGGGTAAACAATACCAACCTCAATCCATCTCGTCAACCAAGAACATTCAACCATGCATATATAATTTACATACAAAAGATGCAATGTTTATTCAATTCCACTCATTATTAATTAATTATGCAATCAAGATCGCAAAATCGCCTCAACCTGGCTCTGATACCATATGCTGGATATAAAGGACCCGAATAAGATTTGATTCATATCACAGATCGAGAAGCTCGATCATGCATGGCGGAAGCAACGAATTAAAATTCATTTTTCGATTTATGATGATATGATTCGCATAATAAATTAATTTAACTACAAGAAAGTTGAAGATTTACCCAACAGAAGAGAAGCCGTGATCTTCCGGATTGTATCTCCAAGTTAAGACTGGTGGATGTTGATCCTCGTAAAAGAGCCTCATCGAATATGCTCAAGAAAAACCCTAGTTTTTCTTCTCCCAATGACTAGAACAAGAAACTAATTTTTCTCTTTCTTAGGTGAATGGCGCAATTGTGTGTGTGTATTGTGTTGTGATGAACTCTCTTTATATAGGCTAATAACTAAATAGTTTGAGAGTTTATCTTATACACACGTATTTATCTTTTCCTTAAATGAAAAATAAAACATTTATCCAATAGGAAAACAAATTTCCTATTTATCCAATAAGAATACCAATTTCTTATTTATAATTATTTAACACATAAAAAATTATATTTTCCACATTATTAATTAGGAGAAAATTTTCTTTTCCCAAAATCAAATAAAGTGGCTCCATTTTTATGCCAATTGGGATAATAGAAAATGTCTTTTCTATTTTACATATTATTTACCGAACAAATAATATTCGCATATTTATTAAATATACCAACTATTAAATTTATTCTCGAGGTTCCACAAAACGAGAAAACACTCGCGTGTTAGGAGCCAACTCGGGGACCGTGGACCTATAACCAGTAGCTACAATAAATTGAATAAAATATTCATCGAACAGAACATTTCTACTCAACTTATTAATTCCGGAATTAGGCCACCATAAATCCGGAACTGAACTTTATTGATTATAGATATAACTTATTCTCAGAAAGTCGAGTCAATAAGTGTCCATTGATATAATCATTACATACAGAGTAACCCTCAATTGACCATCCTTAAAGAAGCGGGAATGTCTCCGTAAACCTTCCTCATTACATCTCATCTTTATTTACCATTAACCTACTAGTGATCAATTAGTTCATAACCAATATGAACTCGGCCGATCGATTAGTTTCAAGGATTAGCAAATAAGGGGATTGTCTTTCTACTTTCCGCATGAAGGAAGGGATTCCATATCTGTGAGACACACACTCCTCACTCATTCCAGAATAGTGCCAACGTGAAAGTGATTTGGACCACGCCTCTTAGCGATCCTTAACAAACACATCAAATCCTATCTTGAAACAAGCAGGCATCATCAATCACTTCAGGATTAATGTTAATCCATATATGATCATCTTATGATTTAATAAGATTTCTCAATCACGGAATTGCATGAGAAATGCATATTAAATCGGTCCAGTCCTACATGACTACATCATATATAAATGCTCCACTTAAATAACCCATACTGATGGTCCAGATAAGACGGTCACACGTTAAAGTGTTTTGGGAACATTAGTGATTGTTTAATCAATAGACCTCATATTTTGATTAAGTTCACCATGGACTAACAGTTCAAGTGTATCACCATAAACTTAATCCTCACGTGTGAAACACACTAAGTTATATGGCTACATATGATACGACTTGGGGTTTTCAGTGGTGTATTACATATAAGCACGAAGCAAATAATAAGATGAGAATAAATCTTTATTTATTAATTATAAAAACAATTACAGAAATTGTCTTTCGGGTGCTACTTCCAACAATTGTCACTGCATTTTCACTTGTCTTTGTCGATGAATGTTTAGATGTTTTTCAATTTAAGTGTCACCGCATCGTCAATAGTCACTGCATCACGGTGTTTCTTCATCGCGGTGTCACTTAATCACGGTGTCATTGTTGGAAAATTGATGGTTAAAATGAAATATTTTAAATGATATGTCATATTGGGCTTATTGGGCTTAAGTGTGTGAATGGAAAGTGTTATGGAAAGAAAAATGGGAAGAAGCTATTTCTCCCACATTGGTTGGAAGAAGGGAAAAGAGTCAATATTTATATGATGTTGTTTTAGTGTAGTTGGAATAAGAAACCAACATTATACACGATCTCGCACGCGCAGGGTGGGGGGTGCAAATCCAATCCGGATTTCACCTTGGTTTACCCTTGGGCTTGTTCATGCCCGCGTGTCCTGCGTACACGAATGCAGCTCGATTCGAAGGGCTCACGATAAGGCTCGGTTTTGCAACAATAAAATGTTAATTTTATTTTTCATTACTGAATATCTTTGAATGCTGCTGAGACTGTTCCTATCCAACATAAAGGCGTGAATAAAGCTGAGGCTTTTGGCTTTTCCAGTTTTAACATAATTCTGATACTAATGACAATCAATTCGAGCTGAGGCTGTTCATTCCATATTCCATCAGTTTTTCAGTTCCTCTACATAGAGCCTATTTATACTCTTTATATTTTTTCATCAAACAGAGAGATATAGATGAAACATAATCGAAATCAAGAGAAAAATCTTTTCCTTCTACCCTTGTTAATGAAAATAGAGAGTTCAAGCAACAAAGTTCTTAAGCAAATGGCGTGTGGTGCATCTTGTCATTGCTAACCATTCTATCCTGGGGAGACTAACGTTCCGTTGAAACTCCAAGCACTCGACGGTGAGGGACAAATTAGTCTTAAGGAAACTGTGTTCAACACAGGGCTCGGTTCAGTTCATCTTGTTAATTTGTTTTTATTTTGCAATTGTAATTTGATTCAGTTGGGTTTTCGTTTTAATTGTAATTGTATTCTGGTCAATGTAATCAGATTGTGCCCCATCTTGCAACAATCTTAAGACTAATTCGTGTTTCTGCATCGATGAGCCGAGGACAGAATAATTCCGGTTCATTGACAGAATTGAAAATGAACAGTAAACTGTTGTTTGAGAATCGAAGGCTCGTTTTCTGTTTCAAAACAGAATTATAAACGGAGCAGAATTTTCGTGGAGTGATAGTCTAAGATACTCACGAATATTTTGAGTAATCATACATGATTCTCAAACGATTTGTTCAATAATCAATATAGAAACAAGTTTGAGATTGTTTTATATAATAGAAACAATTTTGAGATTGTTTTATATATTATTGAAAGAAATTTAACAGAAACAATTTCGAGATTGTTTTAATTAGTATAGTTCGGTTCACGAACTTTCTATACATTATTGAAAGAAATTTAATCTGTTTGTGTTAAATTTCAGATATGACAACCATTACGAGTCAAAAATGAATCGGCTTTAAACCGAATCGGTTTGAATGATAAAATAATCTCATTGAAGTTTCCGTTCTTGAAGAAAACGAAACGATATTAAATGGTTCAGTTTTCTGTTCTTGAAGAAAACGAATCAAGTTGTGATGAAAACAAGCTGGTTCTAGGAGTGGTCATAATAGATACTCAAGAAACATTTTATAATCAGTTTGTCAATTCATTTAACATATTGAGCATATTTTATGATATTATTTATGAGTAAAATTATCAACAGAAAAAATACATGATCACATGAAGATGATCAAAATTTATACATATATATATGTAATTGTGTTTGTTGTGACGCATGTGATATATTTTCTGAGGAAAATGTGGACTCAAAATCATTTTGTGTAAATGAGTTTTTGTTGTTATTATTTCCGGAAGGAAATAATTATTCGATTGAGAATTATTTAATTATAATTCTTTATTTGATTATAGTGTTATAATCTGTTGTGACACAACATTATTTCGTGACATAATAATTATTCTTATACAAATTATATATGAAATAATAGTTTATACTCTATTGTTAACAGAATTGGTTGTGAATACTAAATATTGTGTTTTAGTATCAAGTTTGTGTAAATTAATTCAATATCTTGCTATTTCTGTTTGAAATGCTAGATTTTCTGAAACCCTTATTTTGACATGCTATATATATGTTTAAATAATTATCGGTTTCTGTATTTACACAGAAATAGAAATAATTATTAAGGTGAATAAACGGATAAACCGAGTGATTATGTGTGTGAATTAAATCGGGTTTGATTTAAATCCTCGTGATAATTTTTAAATAATTAAAATTTTATGGTTGTATCTTGTGGAATACAAATTGTATTGAACTGAATTGTTACCGGATGACCGGTTAGTGGAATATGAACTGTTGCAGTAATAATTATTGAAAATGTTTCATTGTCAAAGTTAATGAGAATTAATAGCAATCATGGTATTGATGATTATTAATTCTTAAAACGTCTATAAGGTTCAGAGATTATGAATAGTAATCATTAATTTCTAATTATTTAAAAGTTCAACTGTCATAGTTAACGGGATTTAATAGTGGTGTTGATGACTATTAAAATGAATGTAAAGGTTTTAACTAAACCTAGATAATAAGTAGAATATTGATATTCTACAAACCGTTTAATGACATTGAAGATAATGAGGCTCTGATGCTTTTAAATGTTATAATAATGAAGGTGGGAAACAACTTAGCATATGGATTTAACTATCCGTAGTGACTGTGGTGGTGGATATGATGTACCGTTTCATAAGTCTTGTTGAGGCACCGGCATCATTCATCAAACAACTACGCCATACACACACCAGTCAAAGGGTATTGCTGAACGTAAGAACTCAACTCTTAAAAAGTTGATGAATGCTACGTTGTTAAGTTCAGGAGTGTCACAAAACTTGTGAGGGGAAGCTATCCTATCTAGCAATTATCTTTTGAATAAGATACCCCGAAAGAAACAAGAGAAAACTCCTTATGAACTATGGAA
Source organism: Gentiana macrophylla (assembly GCA_026214975.1). Taxonomy (NCBI): domain Eukaryota; kingdom Viridiplantae; phylum Streptophyta; class Magnoliopsida; order Gentianales; family Gentianaceae; genus Gentiana; species Gentiana macrophylla. The sequence goes on along the minus strand of CM047809.1, from coordinate 75,420,379 downwards.
GGGTAAACCTCAATCCTACAAATACTTGCGAGTGTGGGGGTGCCTTGCAAAAGTGCTCGTACCTACACCCAAAGTAGTAAAGATAGGATCAAAAGCTGTTGATTGTATATTCATTGGATATGTACACACTAGTAGTGCTTATCGGTTTCTTGTGTATAAATCAGATAATCCTGAAATACACAAAATACGATAATGGAATCAAGAAATGCATCATTCTTTGAGAATGTATTCCCAGCTAAAACAAATGAACCTAGTTCATTGAAGCGTGTTCATGTTCAGGATCACCCTTCTGAACAAGTGAATGAGGAAGAGCCAACTGAGGTTGAGCCAAGAAGAAGTAAAAGGTCGAGGACGGAAAAATCTTTTGGTAAAGATTTTATCACATATATGATAGAGACAGATCCTCAAAATTTAAAGGAGGCGACAACTTCTTCTGAAGGTCCAATGTGGAAAGAAGCAATAAATAGTGAAATAAATTCTATATTGCAAAATCATACATGGGAGTTAGTTGATCTACCTCCAGGATGTAAACCACTAGGATCAAAATGGATCTTTAAAAGTAAAATGAAACCTGATGGATCTATTGATAAATATAAGGCCAAACTTGTAATAAAAGGTTACAGTCAAAAAGAAGGTCTTGACTATTTTGATACATATTCTCCAGTAACGAGAATAACATCCATTAGGATGGTACTTGCTATAGCCGCTTTGCGTAATTTACAAGTACACCAGATGGATGTAAAAACAACTTTCTTAAATGGAGATTTAAATGAAGAAATATACATGGAACAACTTTGAGTTTTTCTAGCCCAGACAAGATAAGAAAGTGTGTAAATTAATTAAGTCTTTGTATGGCTTAAAACAAGCACCAAAACAATGGCATGAGAAATTTGATCATGTTATGCTTGGAAAGGGTTTCAAAACCAATGAATGTGATAAATGCATTTACATGAAAGAAACAAAAGATGGCTATGTCATTTTGTGTCTTTACGTTGATGACATGCTTATTATTGGAAGCAATGATAAGATGATCAAATTTACCAAAGATATGTTAAACACCAGATTTGAAATGAAAGATATGGGTTTAGCAGAGATGATACTAGGAATTAGAATTACAAGAAATTCTAATGGTCTCATTTTGAGTCAATCTAATTATATTGATAAAATCTGGAAAAATTCAATAAAGATGATTCAAATGAAGCCGAACTCCGATAGATCAGTCGAGTCACCTTTGTTAAAGAATAAAGGTGAAAGTGTGTCTCAATTAGAGTACGCAAGGATTATTGGAAGTCTAATGTACTTAATGAGTTGTACTAGACCGGATATCGCTTATGCTGTTGGCAAGCAAAGCAGATATACTAGTAATCCGAGTAATGATCATTGGAAAGCTATAGTGAGGTTACTGAGATATTTAAGATATACTTGTAAGTATGGCCTTCACTATACAAGAGAACCTATTGTTATAAAAGGATATACTGATGCAAATTGGATATCAGATTCAAAGGATTCAAAATCCAAAAGTGGTTTTGTATTCACATTAGGAGGTGGAGCTGTGTCTTGGAAATCTTCTAAACAAACTGTGATAACCAAATCCACAATGGAATCTGAGTTTGTAGATTTAGATAAATGTGGAGAAGAGGCAGAATGGTTGCATCAATTCCTAGAGGATGTTCCTCAATGGCCAAAACCTGTGCTAGGAATATGTATTCACTATGACAGTCAATCTGCGATTGGACGAGCACAGAACAAAATGTATAATAGTAAGTCAAGGCATATAAGCCGAAGACATAAATCCATTAGACAACTACTTTCTACTGGTATGATTACCTTAGACTATGTTAAGTCAGAGGATAATCTTGCGGATCCGCTAACCAAAGGGTTAAATAGAGTAGTAGTTGCAAAGTCATCAAGAGGAATGGGACTAAAGCCCATGGAATAAAATTTTGTGAAGGAAAACCCTACCTTGTAGATTGGAGATCCCATGATCTTGGTTCAAAGGGACAACCTAACTGCAAAAAGTAGAGATCACCGTGGGGGGTTACCCTCAATCTCATTCCTAAGATGAAAAATAGTGAGAACGAGGATAACCTTACCAGTAAAGCTTTTAATGATTTGTGTAAGAAGAATAATTTAAGAAATTCTGAATTATAGAATCACCTATGTGAGAGAGAAGAGGGGCCTCTTCAAAGGGAATTGTATAGGGCGCAATTCTTAGAAACTCTTGCAGAACCAGGCAGATGTCCACGGCCAAAATGGACATAACCGCAAGAACTAAATGTTGCTAGGTAGATGGATTGTCGTAAATATGTCATCGTTTACATCAACAGCAGAATGTTCAAGGACATCGCGCCTACTAATCAGCTAGTAAAGTAAACATATCTTATCAAGGGAAGGTTCAAAGGGTCACACCTACCTATCCTATGCATCCATCTACCGCTGAACTCTCTATGTCATTCTTTGAGCCTTTGCTAGGGTTTTACACAATTTCCATTCATGTGGGGGATTGTTGGAAAATTTATGGTTAAAATGGAATATTTTAAATGATATGTCATATTGGGCCTATTGGGCTTAAGTGTGTGAATGGAAAGTGTTATGGAAAGGAAAAATAGGAAGAAGCTATTTCTCCCACATTGTTTGGAAGAAGGGAAGAGAGCCAATATTTATATGATGTTGTTTTAGTGTAGTTGGAATAAAAAACCAACATTATACATGATCTCGCGTGCAGCGGGGGGGTGCAAATCCAAATCGGATTTCACCTTGTTTACCCTGGGTTTGTTCATGCCCAGCGTGTCCTGCGTACACAATGCAAATTCGATTCGAAGGGCTCACGACAAGGCTCGGTTTTGCAACAATAAAATGTTAATTTTATTTTTCATTCTTAGTCTTCTTCTCATTGAGGTCATTCTATCCAACATAAAGGCGTGAATAAAGTGAGAGGCTTTTGGCTTTTCCAGTTTTAACATAATTCTGATACTAATGACAATCAATTCGAGCTGAGGTTGTTCATTCCATATTCCATCAGTTTTTCAGTTCCTCTACTAGAGCCTATTTATACTGCTATATGTTGCTTCATCAAACAGAGAGATATAGACAGAAACATAATCGAAATACAACAGAAAAATCTTTTCCTTCTACCCTTCTTATGAAAATAGAGAGTTCAAGCAACAAAGTTCTTAAGCAGCTGAAAGCGTGGTGCATCTTGTCGCTGCTAACCGTTCTATCCTGGGAGACTAACGTTCCGTTGAAACTCCAAGCACTCGACGGTGAGGGGACGAATTAGTCTTAAGGAAACTGTGTTCAACACATGGCTCGGTTCAGTTTATCTTGTTAATTCGTTTTCATTTTGCATTTGTAATTTGATTCAGTTGTGTTTTCGTTTTAATTGTAATTGTATTCTGGTCAATGTAATCTGATTGTGCCCCATCTTGCACCGATCCACTTCATCATCGGTGTCATCACGATCTCGGTGTCTCTCAGATCGCGGTGTCGATTCATCGCGGTGTCATCATTGCGTGTCATCAGATCGTCGTGTCGATTTTTATGAAGAAAAATTCGATTTTCAGAAATTAAGTCAAAAAAATATCAAATGAGATATCAGAATAAAATGACTAAAAAGATGAATTATGATGAAAGAATTACGATGATCAGAGTTTTATATCAAAAGATATAACCATTTGAAATATTGAGTAAGAAAGTGAAAATAACAAATTTTTTCATTTCCCAAATTTTCAACGCAAAAAAATACTTTTTTTTGGTTCCCAGCACCGACAGTATGTGCATGTCTTTTTTTATTTTTGGAACGGAAACAAGAAACGCCCACTGTTGGTGTTTTTTATTTTATTTTCAAATTCTTAAATTGATGGTAAGTTTATCCATCTATCACAATTTTGTTTTTATAAATAAAAAAATGTTAAGTTTGTCATATTTACCTAATTAAGTTAATTATGTGTCTTTTTGGCTCCTCACTCCAGTAGTTAATTGGGTTAAGGACGGTCACATATTTCATTTGAGATAATACTCCACTTTGATATTTTGAAACACCGTTCTACTTATTGATCAATTAAGAGGTCGAAGACCACTCCCTTCACAAATTTTATTTGCATCGTCGCCGCCCCCTCTTATGGTATCCCCGACACCAGCTTCTCTGCCTCTATCGCTATCATTCTTTGCCTCCGCCGCCACTTTCATCGACAACTATCCTCTACTCGGACTAAGGGTCAAGTTCGTAGTTTTTGTGTCTGTGATGTAGCAAATCAAATAGATAATAGTAGTTTACTTATGTTTTATGTTATTGGATAGTCATGTGGGCTTTATTAATAGTAGGTTTTAACTTAATTGGCTTTTAAGCCTATAATTAGTTTAAGTTACCTAAGAGTTAACGATGATGTAATCTTGAATCAACTATACTTTTGATAACTGAAATTATTATTGAGCTTGGATTAGCTCGTTTTTATCCATTTATCGTAGATATTCTATATCATCTGGCATTCAAAGAAAGGATTTTCCATTGGGCGATTCTGATGGCTAAATGGAGTTGAGAAGATTGTTGGATCCACGACGGTGTTCAAGATTCAAAGATCTGATGGGATTTTCCATGTAAGCTTAATCAAAAGCTTGGTTCCTTCAAATGTTAATTGAATCAAAGTGCAATTGGGCTAACACATAGGTTAAAGCACAATTGTCACCAAGTGGAAAGAGACTTTCCTCTTACTATTGGAGGTGCAGGTGGAGTTGGAGTTTGGGAAGGACTTTGGTATTGCAATATGAAAAACTTTGACAATTGCTGCAATGTAAAAAGAAGCTGTAACAATCGGATAAGCTCAATTGAAGAAAGGAAGAGAAGTTATTATAAATCAATCTTACCCACCTTTGGCACTCGATCAAATCGGCGAAGATTTTTGGGATTGGATTGATACTCTTGAAGATTATTTTGAAGAAATACAACTACCCTATAGATTACAATGTAAATTGGCATCTTACACTCTTTTCGGTGAACCGAGTTATGGTGGAAACATCTACAGTACCACAGATGCTTGGAGGGCATATTGAAAGTTGTATCGTGGGCAATAATGAGGTTGTTATTAGGTAATAGATTCTTGCACAATAGGTGTTCAACGAAAGATACTATGATTGAAACAACTACCAGAGCATAAAATATTGTGAAGAACACCGGATATAGCACGAAGAATGGTGGTTCAGAGGAAATGTATGTTAGTGAGCAATCAAAGGAAACGCTTTCGGTGAAACCCACCAATTGTTTGATAAAAGCTCTATTTGAGTCATACATTGACAAACTAGAATGGGTAAGTGACTTAGAGGTTCCTTACGCACTTGGGAAGCATTTCACTAAGCAAATAACGGCTGAGAGTTCCTTGCCTGCCGACTATTCGACAAAATTCCTCTTCGAATCAGACATCTGCAAATCGAATAAGAGACGTGATGAAGAAATTCATTGTGCATCTGGGAAAGGTGTTTTTGGGTACACTAGTGAAATCCACCGTTTGGACTCAAGTGCTCCCATGGATGAAAGTACAGAGATAGGCTTTGCAGTTGATGTTCTCACCCAATATGATTACGGCATACATGTGGCTCCACATTTGATAAAAAGTGCTATTGATCCTAATATGGTAATGCTTGATCAATCGAAGAATGATGTTACTAAGGGTCAAATAATTGGAGCTATACATGAAAAAAGAACTTGTGGTTAAGACATTAAATGTTGGTCCTCATGTAGGCAACATATTCACTGTTCTTAAGGTTTTGAATGATGATTCTCATGCAGGTAATGCATCTTTTGCTCCTAAGGATATGCTGAAAATAGGTACATATGTTGTTGATTTCCATGTTGATAAAATGTTAATGCTCAGTTTTGATCTTGGAGGTGTTTCTACTAGAGCAAACACAATTATTTCTTTGATTCCTAACGCTGATGTATAATTGAGACTTATAGAAGATTCAGAGTCATCAAAATTTGATGCATCTGTCCAAACAAAATTAAAGATAAAGAATGTGAAGGGACTTAATCTAGAAAAAAGATTTAAGTTGGTAGATCTCATCCAGAAGACTCAAAAGATCAAGATGTGGATACTACATTCGATATAGCAATTGAAGTTTTTGCTATTGATGATGTTGATGTTGGTCACATCCTTGAACAAAGTAAGCTCCTGATAATTAAAAGTTAGCAGGGGTACTAACAGTTGGACTGGAACTTTTGTACGATCATTTAGCTTTAAGCCTGTTATGGAGAAGTTGGCTTTGAATCTAGTCTTTGAAAATGTCTTATGGCCATGTGTTGCGTTACCAATGTGTCGATTTGTTCAGGCATACGTGGATGACACTAGAGTGTTCAAGGTCTGTATGGAAAACTAGAACTCCGAAGTCTTGGAGCAGTTAGAAGCACATCATTGTTTAAATTATCCTGCTGTTGTAACGAACTTAATGGGTTCTATATCTAGGTTGAGCATTGCTGATCTTGAGCCATGTCAGGTTCACACTTTTTATGTATCTGTTTATCATATTATTAAAGCTGGACATAATCCTCAAAAAAGGGAGGCGTATTTGTGGCAGCTTGTAAAAATATCTCAACCGGGGATGGCAATAGGTGAAAGTAAGTTTCATCTCAAGCTATTGGATAAGTTGATGGGAAACATGAGCCATTCGTTAGCTTCAGTGAGGTAAACATTGAACTTCATGCATCAGCTCTCATGACATTTACTAGGATGATTTGTGTAAAACATAAATTGTAACAAATGGTTACTTCAGATGAATGGGTGGTGATTTTATATTCAAGAGAACAAGAGGAACTTGCTAGCATGGAATGTTTTTATAGTGAGTATTGGGTCTACATGTGGTCTAATCAGTTGTTTGTCGGGTCAATTTCTGAGGCTTTTGTGGATATCTACTAGTGAGAAGAGGCCTACAAGGGCGCATGTTTATGTTGGACTCTATAGATCCAAGGAAGCAATGTCAAAAGAACTTGTTCACCACAAGGATCGGTTAGCTTACTGGGACATCATAGATCAACCGAGTGACAAAACTTTGGCATCACTCATTTATTTCTACATGTTTTGCCCCGAGCCCATTAAGTCTTAGGAATGGCCCTGAATGTTCACAACAGCTCTATTAGGATTATTTATATTTATTGTGTATTATTCTCCATAGTTCTAGAATCTTCCTTACGTGTATATATATACGGCTATACTGTAAACTTATCAATCAATGAAATATAATTTCAGTTTATCTATCATGGTATCAGAGCATTGAGACTCCGTCTCCCGATCCCGTTTCTCTTTTCCTTTTCCAATTTCCGTTTGCATCCTGTACGAAAAACCTCCTCCGTCAAACTCCTTCTTCTCCGGCATTGCTTTACCGCCGCCATTAATTCCGGCAATCTCTCCTCCCATCATCATCAAATCCAGCTGCTATTCCCCTTCTCCTCTCCGTTTGCTCCCTCTTTTCTTCTTCCCATCCCAGCAAAGTCTTTTTTTTTTTTTTTTTCTCGATTTCGATCTCGATCACCATAGCCTTTTCGTTTTTCAGCCGCCAAAACAAAAAAACAAAAAAACAAAAAAAAAGCCTATTTATGTCGCCTTCCTCCTCCTATTACCGATTTCTGCCGCCTTTCCTCCTTCTCCGTTCTCATATTCAGCAACCACAAAATCTCCGACTTCGTCCCTCTCCCGGTCAAGTCCCCAGCTTTCTTTCCAATTTCTGTTTGACTGTTTAGTCCCTATCACAAAGAAAAGGAAAAAAAACGAAAAAAAAAAACAAAAAAACAAAACAAAACAAAAAAATTTCGCCATGTCTCTCTCTGCCTCGTGGCTGCTCGACAGTGGGGCTTAGCATCACATGACACATGATCTCAACCTTCTGTCCTCGCATGATCTCTATACAGGTTTGGATGATATTATTATTGGTGATGGTCGTGCCCTTTCTATTAGTCACATTGGATCTGCTTCCATTTCTTCGTTTCATTTATTGAATGTCTTGTATGTTCCTCACTTTCCGTAAACTCATTATCTCAGATCAAAATTTTGTTCTGATAATTCAGTCACTATTGAATTTTTATCCGACTCCTTTTTGGTAAAATATTTGAGGACAGGAAAATGCCTCTACCAGGGTCAGGCTAAAGATGGAGTCTACTCCTGGTCCTCCAACCCTCTGTTTACCTTTTCAGCTAATAAAACCTCCACCTCCACTTGGTACCGTCGTTGTGGTCATCCAGCTTTCCCCATTATGCAGTTTTTAGTCAAAAATAATTGTTTGGATTTATCGTCTGTTATTTCATTCCCTTGTGATGAATGTTTGCGTAATAAAAGTCACCGGCTTCCCTTTTCGACATCTACCTTGCATTCCTCACGTCCTCTAGAAATTGTTTTTTCTGATGTTTGGACGGCTCCTATTTACTCAGTTGATGGGTATAAGTATTATGTTATCTTTGTGGACCACTTTACACGCTTTATCTGGCTATATCCTTTAACCCGTAAATCTGATGTTTCCTCTGTTTTCACAAAATTTAAATTGTATGTTGAAAAGCTCCTTCGGCTTCTATTAATACCCTTTATTCTGACAACGGTCTTGAGTTCATTTCCTTACGCCCTTTCCTCGAATCTCATGGAATTGCTCACCACACCTCCCCTCCCCACACTCCCCAGCATAATGGTATATCCGAACGTCGTCACTTACATATTGTCGAAACTGCTCTCGCTCTTCTTACCCAAGCCTCCATGCCCATCACCTATTGGTCATATGCTGTTGGTGCTGCAGTTTATCTCATCAATCGTATGCCCACCAAAAATCTGAATATGTTATCACCTCACGAAAAAAATTTCTCTCGCCCCCCTAATTAGCAAAACTTAGGGTCTTCGGTTGTCTATGTTACCCATGGGTTAAACCCTAAAATCACCACAAGCTCGAGTCCTCCTCTCTTCCATGCGTTTTCCTTGGGTATTCCCTTACTCAAAGTGCTTATCTGTGTTATGATATGATTGGTGCCCGTATGTATGTTTCTCGTGATGTTCGCTTTGTTGAGAATTTGTTCCCATTTGCCTCCACCCCTCCTGATCCAAACATTCTCTCCCTTGATCACTTACTCTCCCCGGATCTTTACTCCGATCTTGACCTTATCGTCCCATTACCTCCCGTCCTTCCCGAACCTCCTACTCCCTCGAGCCCCTCCTCCCCTTCGGCTGCTATCTCTTCCCCATCCCTTTCCCCATCGGCTTCTCCCTCTTCGTCTCCTTCCTTATCCCCTCCCCCTCCAACTCATCCCATGGTTACTCGGTCTCGCAATAACGTCTTTAAACCTCGCCAACTTCTTAACCTTTCTGCCCAGATGGATTCTCAATATTCTGATACTGAGCCCTCCACAGTCAAAAAAGCTTTACAGAGTTCTCATTGGCGTCTTGCTATGTCTGAGGAATTTGATGCTCTTGTGCGCAATGGCACTTGGTCCCTTGTTCCTCATGCGTCTGATCTCAATGTTGTTGGCTGCAAGTGGGTATTTCATATTAAACGCCATCCAGATGGCTCTATAGATCGATATAAAGCTCGCTTAGTGGCGAAAGGCTTTACCCAGCGGCCCGGTATTGATTACTTTGAGACATTTAGCCCTGTGGTAAAACCTACAACTGTTCGTCTGGTCCTCAGCATTGCGGTTTCTTTGGGTTGGTCTCTCCGTCAACTGGATGTCAATAATGCCTTCTTGCAGGGTTCACTTTCCGAGGATGTTTATATGGCTCAACCTCCGGGTTTTGAGGACTCGGATCGCCCCACTTACGTCTGCAAGCTTCATAAAGCCATTTATGGGCTTAAGCAGGCACCCCGGGCTTGGTATCATGAACTCCGGAATTTTGTTCTCTCTATTGGTTTTGTCAATTCTGCTGCGGACTCTTCTCTATTTATTGGCAGGAATTCTTCTAGTATTACTATTTTGCTTGTTTATGTTGACGATATTATTATTACTGGCAGCTCTTCGTCTCAGGTTCAGCAGGTTGTTGATGCTCTTGGACAGCGGTTCTCCATTAAGGATCTTGGGCCTTTATCTTACTTTTTGGGTGTTGAGGTCACCCCTAATGCTCATGGACTCATGCTTACTCAAACAAAATATACGCATGAGCTCCTTTCTCGGGTTAACATGCAGGACTCCAAGCCTGTCTCCACTCCGCTTCCTTCTGATGCCTTTACATCCAGTGCCGTGGCTTTTCCTACCCATTCGGATGTTACTCAGTATCATCAGGTTCTGGGTGCTTTACAGTATCTTATGTTCACTCGTCCCGATATTGCTTATGCGGTCAACAAGCTCTCTCAGTATATGCACGCTCCTTCTGATTATCACTGGTCACTTGTTAAACGTATTCTTCGTTACTTAGCTGGTACCTTGCATGATGGTCTCCAATTGTTCTCTGCGTCCCCGCTTGCGCTTCATGCTTTCTCTGATGCTGATTGGGGTGGGAATCAGGATGCCGGTTACTCGTCAACGCCAGCCTATTTGGTTTTTCTCGGTAAAAATCTCATTTCCTGGAGCTCTAAGAAACATACTTCTATTGCGCGTTCCTCTACCGAAGTTGAATATCGCTCTGTTGCTGACACTGCGGCCGAAATTGCTTGGTTTACTTATCTCCTGACGGATCTTGGGTTTTTTGTTGCTACTACTCCGGTCATTTTTTGCGACAATGTTGGTGCTACTCAGTTGTGTGCTAATCCTGTTTTTCACTCGCGTATGAAGCATGTAGCCATTGATTATCACTTTATCCGTGATCATGTTCAGCGCGGCCTCGTTCGTGTTTCCCATGTGTCCAGTGCTGATCAGCTCGCTGATGCCCTCACTAAACCGCTCTCTCGGCTTCCGTTTACACATTTTAAGTCCAAGCTGGGCCTTCGTCCTCCTCGTCCCTCTTGAGGGGGCGTATTAGGATTATTTATATTTATTGTGTATTATTCTCCATAGTTCTAGAATCTTCCTTACGTGTATATATATACGGCTATACTGTAAACTTATCAATCAATGAAATATAATTTCAGTTTATCTATCAAGCTCAAATGAGCATACCGTGAAAAGGAAAGTGTGGAAGTGGTAGTTGATCTGTCCACTTTGTATACCACAGTGTGGGCACTGATCCAAATAATAAATTATAATTTCTCTCGGTATATTTTCTTGCATCCCCACTACTCGGTGCACTTTCTCATCCCCTGATTCTTGTGATTCTTGTTATTCATGTAAAGGTTATTAAATTCAATGGAAATTTGACTTGTTTCATTTCTGAAAATTACATTTTCTTCAATATTGGATGGATCCTTTATCTTCTTGCAGCACATTTTATATTTATGGTTCTTCTTCAGAATTATCTCATTTGAGCCGTAGATCATGAAATCGATCGGAATTTGTGGGGAATTGTGAGGTTATTAATGATTTGGGTTTAAATGTTGTGGATGTATTATCATATTGTGATTTTGTTGCAGAGAAGCAATGGCCTCTGTGAAAAAATAGAACAAAAAAATTCTGCCATTATTGATATTTAGGAGAAAAACCATTCCATTAATTAATATCCGCAAAACAAGCTAAAATTACATTCGAAGGCGGAGACAAGCCCCAATAAACACTTCTTACTAACTCCAACCATTTTTTAGCCAACAGATGTGCCGGAAAATTTCTGTTGCACTTAACAAAGGAAAAACTGAAATAAGTGTAACAATCTAAAAGATATGACAATCTTCGACAATATTTCCCACGTCCAATAAATCTTGCATCTCTGCATTCATCTTTTGGCACACAGAAAGGCAGTCTGTTTCAAAGATCATTTTGAAGAAGCCCCATTGAATCGACACATGATACACCGCTAAAGCTTCTCATACTCCAACATCATAATGTTCTTCCAACTTTCTTGAGAATGATTGGAGAATAATGTTATTCCTATCATGAACTAATCCTCCAATTGAGGCTGAACTTTCACTAAAAGCCGTGTCGATGTTGAATTTAACTACGTCATCACAAAGAGGAGCCCATATAGTCGGGTATGGCTTTTCCGATTGGTGTTGTATCTTTTTTGTAACAACAATGAAATTCTCTATTGTCTCTGATTCAGCCCAGCAAATGGTACAAGCAGCATCATCGTTGCGCTCACCTTCAAAGATAATAGTGCATCTATTTTTTCAGATAGGCCTTAAAACGTTGATAATGAAAGCCACATTGAGCTCAGTTTCCTTTTTCTGCAAGACGTCAAAAAATATGCCATTGAAACAACTCGGAGTTGCATCCAAAAATCCCCCCTCGGCATAATTTCCCAAACTGCAACAACATTATCACATTCAAACAGAGTGTGCCAAATAGACTCATTTGTAGCGTTGCATATTTTGCAGCCTCCATTTCCAATGCCACGTTTAGCAAGCGCTACCCCAGTAGGCAAAGCATTATTTATTACCTTCCAAATGAAGTGAATGATACGCGGCTGGATCTCTAAGGGCCAAAGTCCTTTCCAAAATAAATCCGCTGAAGTAGTACTGGGACTACCATTATCATCAGTCGCTTTTGATTGACATGGAAGATGATACCTAGCCGTACCGAATATAAGCCATTGCTGGAGAAATGCCAAATAAGGATATCCTATTTTCCTTTAAGAGATAAGGAGATAGATAATTGATAATTTGAGTTCATGTTTTCCTCATGCATCATCATTGTTGATGGTAGAGATTTTTTTCTATATGGATTGATGAGAGAAATGAGATATGGGTATTAAAGAGAGTACATAGATCTGATTTTTTTTCTTTTTTGTTTATGTTTTCTAATGGAGCGTTTAATGAATTAGAGAATTTTAAAGGAGAGAAATGGTAATGGATAAATCATAAATGGCTTGAGGAATAATGAATTAGCCTTATTTTATGGGATTCTATTGGCACCCCCTTTCTACTACTTGCACCAATTATTCGATTTTTTTTTTTACTTCTAGACACCACCATTTTACTTATTTCACCACACAAAAATATAAAAAAAGGGAAAAATACACTTTAGTCCTTAGACTTTTTAAAACTCTAAAAAACCTACTTATACATACATATACACAAATTAACTAACCCACCCACCCCTGTACTCAAATCATTTCCCTCCCACCCCTTTATTTAGTTTTGGAAAGATAAAAAAGAAGAAGAATCGGATAGGCATAGAAGAAGAGGAGAAGAAGAGAAGAAAAAGAGAAGAATCGTAAAAGGTATGTAGATTATTGTTTGAATGCAATGGGTAATCATGGGTAGTTGAAATCGGGTTACACAAGTGATTTTATGCTGGTTTATTTTCGTTTTATTGAATTTTCCGTCCGTTTTCCGATGATCCAGTCAGGGAAGATGAAACGAGATGGAAACGTCACCGGTACTGTTGCTCGTAATGTTGAACCAACGTCGTCAAAACCGACGTTTAGACAATAATGGTAAAATTAGGGTTTTTACTTAAACACCGGTGTGTGTAGCGTTCTATGTTATTGGGGAAACGTTGATATGAGTGACGTCGAAGCAACTATATCTCATTGGGGATTCTTCTATAAAACGTCACCACCGGTAGCGTTCATTGTACATGAAAAATGTCAGTTTGGGTGACGTTTTCACGATTATTTTCCAGTAGACTTCTTCTGTAAAATGTCACCTGTAGTGGCATTGATGGGGCATGAGAAACGTCCTTGTGGATGACGTTTCTGCACAGAACAATTGCTACAAATTTGTTAAGTCTGGTTTGTGTCCAGTCTTTATTACCCTTCAATTAGTCTATCTGATGAGTTTGTTATATCCCTAAGTAACACCTGTATATGAGTTACTCTAGCGTTGAATGAGTTTAAACTTGTTTATCAAATTAGAGTTAATCTAGCTTTGATTATGTGCCTAAGTAATAACTTAGTACGCGTTTATCTAGCTTTGAATTCTTATATGAGGTTTATAGCATGTAATGTTGTTTATCAAATTAGAGTTAATATTACATTATATGATGTTTATGGCATTTAATTGAGGTTTGTTTATATATGTTCAATTTCTTTGTTAGTTGATTACTTCATTTGAATGACAATTCATTCTTGTCTCATGTGTAGGAAATTATGACTAAGACGAGGTCTGGTAAGATTGTAACCTTTGAAGATGAAGGTACTGATGTGGATCAAGGTGGTATAGAAGCACCGCCCAAACCTCATGTTCAGCCTAGAAATGTTTCTCAACATAAAAAGGTGGCGGGATATCAAAGAACTTGGAAACGGCAAAAGAAGATGCAAGCCGAGATTACACAAGGTCATCCGCCAACTGAGGCTGAATTAGGAGAGATAGTTGAGACAGTTTCAGCTTTTAGTGCCGGGGCCGCCACTGAGTTAGTTGAGACACAGTTGGGAGTGCAGGCTCCTACAGTGACAGTTGAGACAATTGCAGCTTCTAGTGCCGGGGCCACCACTGAGTTAGTTGAGACACAGTTGGAAGTGCAGGCTCCTAAGTGACAGTTGAGACAGTTGTAGCTTCTAGTGCCGGGGCTACAACTGAGTCAGTTAAGACACAGTTGGGTACAATGACAGTTCAGACAGTTGTAGATTCAAGTGCCCGGGCCACCACTGAGTTAGTTGAGACACAGTTGGGAGTGCAGACTCTTACGGTGGTATTTGAGACAATTAGTGCTGGGGCTACGATGGAAGAAGGTAGAGATTTGAGAGCCGGGGTTACGACACAAGAAGAGGCAATTGTTAGTTTGGGGCCATCAGCGGAGGCATCAGTTGATGATTCGGTACTGCTGGGGGGCCTACAAGCATCAATACAGGACAACCATCCAGTGCTGCCAGTGCCACTACAGAACAGGCAACCGGTACAGCTGAGGTCACTACATCCGGGGCCAGTACATGACAGGCATCCGGCAGTGTCGAGGCACCGACATAGGTAGAATCAGCCGCAGCTGAGTGTTTTATGTTTAGAGTATGACAGTGATGATGGTGTGGTGGTAGACACCGATATTCTGTTGGGGAAGGATTGGGAAGAGCATGTTGGTTATGTGTTGTTTAATAAGCAAAATGTATGATATTTTTTAAGTTGTATAATTTAATAAATATGTTTTAAACTTATATTCTTTTCATTTCATGTATATAACTTTATATTCGTACCATGCATTTGAACAGGACTGAGGTATAATTGGATGTAAGCAATACACATCTTCCCTTAAGCTGTGGAAGATTGATGTAGAATGTGAAGAATTCAAGGCAAGGCTGAGAGCTAATCCGTTGTACAATCTGGTATAGTCTTCATACGGCCAAGCCAATCATGTGGTCGTCTGTGCTTTTGTTGAGAGGTGGCATCCGATAACAAACACCTTCCACTTGCAATTCGGTGAGATGACGATCACATTAGACGACGTCTGATATATCACAGGCTTACCGGTTGACGGAATGGCCGTGAACTTTGAATTGGCAAAAGAGGATAACCCAGTTTCATTTGTTCACGAGTTGTTAGGGATTCCTATAGATGAAGTGTCATAGGAGTTAGGACATGTTGGGGGGCTACGAGTGTCTAAAAGCTGGCTGAAGAACAACCTTGCAGGTAGATGCTGTGTAAGAAGTAATGCGGATGATGGATCCAGTACCGGTCATACTGCGCCGATTATTACTGTGGATCAAGTTGTGCGTGGATATTTGTTGTACCTTCTTGCATGTACTTTGATTCAAGACCGCAGTGGAGATAACATAAACATAGCTTACCTTCATTTTCTACGGGATCTGGATAAGGTTGGTGAGTGGGCTTGGGGTGCTGCTACATTGGCAATTATTACCGGCAACTATTGAAGGCTTATATGAACAACAATGTTGGAGTTTCTAGATATATGACATTGCTAGAGGTAACACTGGTTATTTTAATGATTTTTTTGTGTTTAATGCGTATATTTCAACGCTTACACGACTGTTTTGTAATATGTGTTTTACATGCATGGGTGTACAAACACTTCCTAGTATTACAACATCCGACGAACACAAACTTCAATGAAAGGGAGATGGTACAGTCATTGAAGTGAAAACCTTTTACTGGAATTAACGATCATGTGGAATTGTCATCGTTAAGGCATTTGAGAGAGGACTTAGACTTAATGGGGGCAGGATATGTCAGATAATAGCTCGTTTAGTTATACTTAAGCATTTTCAATCTTGCATTAACTAAGATAATAGCTCGTTTAGTTATACTTAAGCATTTTCCATCTTACAGGTTGTTTGGGATGCTTATTGGCAAGTGATAACAGTGCCCGATATCGACGTATGTTGGTTTTATGGTTGCATAAGGACACTGGACATTGAAGAGGTGTATCACCCAAACCATGTCGTCCGTCAGTTGGGTCATGTCCAATCCATACCTCAATCACCGATTCCTCCAAAAGCATCACATAGAACCGGGAAGGTGAAACAATACAATGTCACCCACGAATCACGTGACGATGACTTCATTCATTTTGCGAGTCATCTAGTAAATAAGGATCAAAGAGTAGGGAAAGTGAGGTTTGATTGGGATTGCGCGTATGATTACATGAACTGGTATTGAGGTGTTGCCGTATGTCGTCTGACTGGTGTGAGCAAAAAAAGCAGCGAGGTTCAAGAGAGGTTTGACCATATCAATTATGAATATACAATCAGTTGTGTTTTTGGGATTTCAATGTCATTAACATTTTTTCTATTTTACATACAGGATGAGGCAAGCAAGGCTAGGGTTGTTGATGCTGTAGGAGATATGATTACGAATGCTTCAAAGAAGAACAAAAAGGATTTAGTAAAGGCACTTCAAATGGCAGTTGAGTTTCTTACTACAGGTGTATGTACTCAAGATGTTGATGGTGTGGGTGTCGAAGCTGAAGAATCTAGTCAAGTAGAAGTTGAACGACCGAAGAAACGCCCAAAGACCACAAAAATAAGATAGTTTCCTTAGGTTTTTGGTACATTTAATGAATATTTGTAGTTTTCATTTCCGTACTTCATTTGGAAATTGGTGTTTGGATTTCATGTACTTTTACTTGGTCTTTGGTGTTCGGATTTGTACTTTGGTATTTTTGGTTTTTGGATTTGATTTGGATTTGTGAGTTGGTATTCTGTTAGTACTTTCATCCCCTGTGATTTTGGATTTGTATTGGATTTGTAAGTTGGTGTGACTGGAATTTGAATTGGATTTATGAGTTCGATCGTGACTAACAAGCATATTTTGCATCTGTTACTCACAACGTCAGACATGCTGGCGTCTTTGGTTTATTAGGAACGACCTAGGGGTGGCGGTTTGAGGAAATAGAGACTGACAAGCTCAAGTTTCTTCTGTTCCTTGAAACGTCAGTTGTGCTGACGTTTCTTGTTCACCTGCAACGTCACTAAGGCTGGCGTTTTGAGGAAACAGAGACTGCATGGATCTGTTGTTTCTTTTCCTTGAAACGTCCTCTGTGCCGACAATGATTTAGCACTATAAACGTCACAGGTGGTGGCCTTATGAAGAAATAGAGACTGACATGGCTCTATTCATTCAATTTCTTGAAACGTCAATCACACTGTCGTTGCTTATACCTTAGAAACGTCATACTAGTTGGCATTTCAGGAAACATAGACTGATATGGTTCTGTTGCTTCTGTTCTTCAAATAGTCAGCGTTGCTGACGTTCCTTGCACCTTAGGAACGTCCCCATGGTTGACATTTGGAGTTGTGTTTTGGTATAAAGAGTCACATTAAATCTGATGCTTTTGTTCTTAAAACGTCTCCCTTAGAGACGTTGCTTCATCACTAGGAATGCCACCCATGTTGGCGTTTTTTGTCGCAGAACCAACATTTTTCCCTTCATACCCGCCACCCATGTTGGTGTTTTTTGTCACAGAACCAATATTTTTCCCTTCATACAATCGGACCACAAAATTACACCAAATATCACACATTTCAACAACAAAAACATCGATATTACTAGCACACTTCACAACAAAATAGACATATTTCATCAACATAGATCAAAATACATCAAAGTAGCTACAAAGTATGATCTAAAAGTACTAAAAAGTATATCAACGTAGCTCAAAATACATCAAAGTAGCTCAATAGTATGTTCTAAAACTTCATGCTTAGGCACTTGGTGCTTCCAAGTCAATATAATTCATCATCGATGGATCCCTGACCACATCATGCCATAAACCGAGCCTATAGTGATATTTCTCATACCATTCTTTTGCTTCCAGCATCCGAACGTTATGCCAAACCACGTTCACCCTAGGCATTGGACAAGTTGATCACGTGTAAGTCACTAACATTGATATTACTAGCAAGAATACTAGGTACATCGTAGTATAGTAAATGCGAGTCAAGGTCGATCTCACAGAGACAATGCAACTATAAGTATAAACGATTCTAACCTAATCAAGAAACAATATAGAGGCGGTCATTGACCAACAATAACATAAAAGAAAACAAACATGGTATTCCTCTCCACTCCTCACCAATTTACTAACTTGGATTAGTTAATCGTTATGTTTACTTCCCCACATAATTTCCTTAGATTAATCACGAGCTTTCCTTTTAATTATCATTATCAGCTACGGGTGCAATTCCTACTCCTATCTACTCCGACAATGGCAGTAGACAATCTATACGCAAGCTACCCTCCTTAATTGGTCCGTAATAGCCCATACGCATAAAGAACTAGAACTGCCGATATTGAGCGCTAACTCATACCGCTAACTCCGCTTAGACAAATTTATCGACATTGACCAAAGACGCGTTCACAGGGTCCATTCTAGAGTATGTCCTAATTAACACTTCACTAACAGTCCTTCATGTTAATTTACGATTACAATAAACAGATTGGCCAGATCTAACCTACTGTTAATTAAACCTGTCGATCAACGTAGCAGTAGTGAATCTCAGTTTAGGTTTTCTAAATATTGCCTCAGTAAACCAGTATAGACCGCCGCTTACCGAGGTCATCTTTTCCTAATTTCTGGATCTACATTGCTCTGATACGATTGAAATAAGTAATTATGGGGTCTTTAAACATGCAGATTAACTAAAACACATAAATACGAACAGATCTACCATATTGAAGACAATAAAGGAATGTCCAAAGCTTCATACCTTCAACAATGGAGATCTAGCTTGATCTACTCAAGCTAGAGATGATGGAAGAGGGGAGGAAACCTAAAATAACTCTCCAAAGCTCAAGAAAACTTTAATGCATAATAATAATTGTAATGTATGTAAAACTTATTCAAGATTTATGAATCATATGAATTATATGAAAGCTTTCAGTATATGTGGCTTTATATAGATACAATAGCCGACTTTAGACTCTCTAAAACCCTAACCGACCTAGATATTATGGCAGAATCAATTTCGTGTCGAACAAGTCACCGGTTTACCGGGCCTAACCCTCAGGTTACCGGGCCTACTTTTCATCTCTTTCTTCAGCAGGCTCTCTCTTGGACTTTAATCACTTGGCCCAACATACTTCCTTTGGTCCAAATCCAATCTCCAATGCTCCAGATTCGGTACATCCTATAAAACACGCAAAACGAGACAAAATAGTACCAAAACCTCGGGAAAATAGCATAGATGTAGAATTACAATCCTGGAAACACTCACATAGAATTTAATATATATTCCATATAATAACGAGCCTATTTATCCTCTCTTGAGCAGAATTCGGGGTGAATAAAGTATAATTATTGGTTCCATTTTGAGCGTTATCAACTACCCCCCACTTAGCTTTTGATCATCCCGAACAAAAAGGAGAAAAGAAAACAACACTCTGGTCAATATACAAGTTAATTAAAAACAACCATGCTTCACAAAGTCAAGATTAAGATCATGCCTCTCATATCCATCAGTAACGCATTAAACACTATTCATGTCATGAGCCAATATGTGTGTGCAATAACTTTCACAACCGCATAGTAATGCAGACAATCTCATATTACATCAACCCGTAGTCGAACTAACCAGTCTCGAACATGTTATTTATTAATTAATTGAGCTGGCAATGCGGATCGAGAACCAAGCATATATTACTCTTAGGCTCACGTTTATTGGTCTATGCAAAAGTCGTGCGTCTTACGCTCCATCGGCTAAAATATTACCAAAGAGATTATAAATGTATATATTTCAATGCACTTCTCTTTCTTGGCGGGTGAACTCTCATTCATTTATCTATCCTCACGGCCCCACTCATGATAAACTACCGAATCCGAAATTCCTTTTCCTTTCTAAGCGTTGGTGGAACATGATTCGTGATGAAGCTAGGGTCAACTCTAGTCAAAGCAATATTCTATCGACTACACACCAAGGGAAGTGAGTTATACGTGCTTAAAATGGTGGCTCATAATAGAATATGCGCTTAAGACGCCACTACTTCAGAAGTGGACACTTTCTCTTACTCGTACAAAGTAAAATAAAGATGAATGCAATTAACTCGAAAAGATCACAGATATCCTAATTTTTTCGAAATTCTATCGAAACGAAACAAAGTCTAATGGAGAATCGTGCATCAAAGAGAATCAAGATAATCACGCAATTCATGGAATATAATGCTAAGAAGCTACGTGACATCCCTTACCCCCCACTTAATCAAAACATTGTCCCCAATGTGTAAGATGGAAAATAAAAATGAAAAGGAACTTAGCTTCGGTTAAGCGTGGAACCATAGAAGAATTGGATCATCGTATAAATCATCGGGCTCATGTATGTAATCCATGAAGAATCTGTGCTAAATAACTCAAACAAACCAAGAAGAATCGTGGTGACAAGAAACTGTATAATAAATGTGCGGCGGTAAAAAGAAAATAAAGAACTCCAAAACAATTTAAGCCGACAAAATCATTATATTAATAATATTCTGCTACATCAACTAAGTAGGAAAAATAAAAAAACAAGAAAATGGAAAACAACAATAAAAAGAAAAAGACTAATCCTCATCAGAATAGTCCTCCCAGTCGCCTCTAGGCTCAAAACCGGGAGGTGGACCAGAACTGGAGACTGCAGCGGTGGAAGAGGATTATTCTGATGAGGATTAGAGTTGGACCAGAACTGGAGACTGCAGTGGTGGAAGAGGATGCTCTATGACGAGGGGCAGTCCTAGGTGGAGGGGTAGCAGGCGGAACTCCTAGAAATGCAATAATCCGATCCATCTTGTGATGTAGACTCGCAACCTCTCGCGAGTGCTCCTCAAGCAAGGCTCTTTGAGTTCTTGGTGCTCCATGCACCGAAGTACGCTCCCTTTCTGCTCTGACCCATCTTTGTACTCTCGAAACTGACTATGAACTGAGCTTCGGCTCAGGGTCTTCCCAATCATCACTGACGAGCATCTTCACCTCGTCCTCCAAAGCAAACATATCAATCATCGGCCCGTATGGTTACAGCTCGTGCTCAGAAGCAGCAGCAAGCTCGTGGATACAGCTATGCATCAGCAGACCGATGTTGACTGGAGATCCCTGCTCCAAATAAAATATTAATTCCGTCCTGTTGGTGGTGACAGGGACCGTGTGCTTAGCTGGTAGCAGGCGGGCACAAACAAATCTATTAACCATCTTCCGGTCCTTGGATAACTCATTTTCTAGGAAGATGGTGGGGGATCTAGCAGGATTGCGCTTCCATTGCACCCCATGAACTCAACTATCATCTCTATCCTCTCAAGATCTTCAGTATTGCTCGAGGATGTGTACTCATTCCGGGACCCACCGGTGGATGTCTAACCCTAAAATGAGCGTTGATCCGCTCGATAGAGAAGTCAACCTTAATACCGCGAACCATAGCATATGTGGCTCCGGGGTTATGCGAAACATAAGCATAAAATTCCCTTACCACCGTGGCGTTGAATCGGGCTGGTGCCTCAGCCATGTCCAATATATCTTGTGTTTGTAGGGCACCTGGCAAAATCAAACCGCAATCATCCAATTATACCTTTCGTTCTTGAGCCACTGGTCTTGCATTCCAATGCCCTCGGAACGACTCGTAGATTTCCAAAGAATGGAATTGCTCAACCCCATCGATTAAAGGGTTAGCATCTCCATATACACTCTGATAGCCACTAGGACGAACTGCTGATGTTGACGCTTAGGACCCATCCTGAATGAGTATAGGAACTGATTCTTAGGCTGATTCTGAAAAATTACCCTCGGTAAACTGGAGATAGGGTGCGGTTTACCAGCCTGAAATTTTCTGATTTCTTTCTGGGATTGTGCTTCTAGTAATGGAAGAAGAAGAACTGCAGCACTTCACTATTGCAGCAGCAATACAAATCAGCAACAGGGGTGTGGGATGTGGTGTTAGGGTTTGGAAAAATATAAGGAAATGGTTTGGTTATGATGGTGATATGGTTGTGATGGTGGCCGAATTTTAGAAAGGAAGAAGAAATGGGAGAAGGTTGATGAATGAAAGAGATGATAGTGATAAGAATGATGAGATTGGTGATGAAGGGGTGGTTTAAATAGGAAGAAATAAGTGAAGGTGGAAGGATTTAGTGGGATAGTGGGTAGAGGAGTTATTAGGGTGAGGGATTTGAGGAGGTGATTGATGGGATTGAGGTGGAGTTATGGTGGAGTGTGGGAAATGATGAAAATTTTGAAAAGAGGGAAGAAGGGTGGCGTTTCTACTGACTGACCATTTCTGGTGCAACGTGTGTCCTCCACGTGTCTCTTATAATTCAGCTTTACAACCTGGCGTTCAGAAATCGGAAAATCCATCCTCGGTAAACCGGAGGTAACCTAGGGTTTACGGGGGTACATTTTCCCGCTTTCTGCCTACACTACACAGTATGCTCAACCTCTCTGCTCAATTATGATCTCAAATTGATTAGATCTTCACTCTTTCCATTGCTATTTCCGACTCAAAACCTAACCTACTTCACTAGAATCTGCAACGAGTAAAAAAAATCTTTCCACAACCATTCGGTTTCAAGCCTACGGGTGCGGTAGGATGAAAAAAAAGCTCGTCCCTTCATCTGGCTACTTTTATTCATTCCTAATCTACCTAAGGGTTTAAAGAATTAGTTCTGAGTTTATAGTCGCTAGCTCGACTTTCTTCAGATCTCCGATCATTCAACGGTTGGAGCTTTAACTTGCCAAACTTTTGCTCCAGAGGCTTGTACCTTTATAGAACCTTTTTGAGCTCTCTTCCTAGCATGCCTTTCCCTTTTAGCTTGCATGCTACGTCTGCCTCTGCATCGAGATTTAGACTTTGAACCCAATGACTCCATGTTTTCCATTTTTAACTCAACTTGTTCACTACGCAACACGGAAGGACTAGCTTCCGTGAGCATCTTGTGGTGGTCCTTCTCTTCTCTTTCTCTCAGCATTAGCCTCATAAAATCTTGCTCAACGGTTTCTACTACAACCTCTTTATTCTTATGCCCCTCTATTTCCATAATTTCTACCTTTCCTGAAGTGTTGGTCCCTTGAAAAGGCTTTGGTTAAGTTTAGAGGGGAGGGGGGGGGGGGGGGTGAATAAACTTAACACTTAAAACTTAGGAGTTAATAAATTACGCAACTTCAAAGATCTCACGATACTTCAGAGTCTCTTTGTGACTTCAGAGCTCATTGATAAACAGATGAGTCTCATCGATAGTTGAGTTTGCTGAATTTGTGCAGCGGAATAATATCAAAATTAAGCCTTATTACTTGTTGTTAAATATGATACTAAGTATTAGATACTTAGTAGTGCAGGTGTGTGAGTTCAGTTCCTAGATTCAGTAGGTTGATGAGTGAAATAAAACAAGTGCAGAAAGTAAAAGCAGAGAGTAAGTAGGCAGGTTTTTATAGTGGTTCCAGGTGATGTAATCCTGTACGTCCACTCTTCTCCTGTGATGTTGGAGGAAATTCACTAGAGATCTTTGATGTAGCTGTTACAAAGATTCCAAAGTTGTTTGTCCTTCACCAATGACTATGGCTTCACAAACTAAAAACTGGGAACAGGTAGAATTGCTGCTCCTTAGTCTTCCACTGGTCCTTGAAGGGTAGGATTGCCTCTTCACCAGCTCCACCACAAACAACAGTCTTTCACACTCAATGAGATGCTTCACTTTTTCAAGAGAGTTCTTTATAAAATAAAGAATGAATCAAATAAATGATTCGATTCAAAGCAGCTTGATTAGGATGATGTAACCAGCACTTGCGGTCTTCAAGTGTGTATGCTTGATGCGGCTTGAACACAGAATGCACTTGAAGAAAATAACTAGATCAGCAGCCTTAAGCTCAGTAGGTTCAGCAGGGTGTTTTTCAGCTCAGTATTGTCACTTAAAGTTTATCCCAAAAATTCATCCCATTTTCTTGAGTTGAAAGTCTTCTATTTATAGGCAAGAATGCATGTGACTTGTATTTGAATTTCAAATGTGACCGTTCCTTTATATTTGTCCCATCGATCGCATTCTGCCTCTATTCATAGGGTGACGACACTTTGCCGAAATTCCTTTTTGACAAGATGCGATCATCCACCCTTTGACTTGTATCCAATGGATAAAAATAAAAGTCATCCCAACGTCTTTTTAATCTCAGCCTTTAATTTTCTTGATAAGTCAGAGGTAGTTGGCTGTCCTTATCCATGTAATCTTCCAAGATAATCTTGAATTAATCGAGGTAATACATCAAGAGTTCATGAGTCTGGCGAGATACTATCGATCTGTGATCATCATATAATCATATATAAAATACAATGCAAATGATTACTTCTATCTAACTTTTATTTGTGTAGTTAGATTACATCATTTTAATTGTAACTAAGTTCCAAACATCATCCAACTTATGGAACTTAGTCCTTCTACACACAAGATATGTGTAATCGCTTTAGGTCATCACAGACTTGCCTAAATTCGATCCCATATCCTTGACTTTAAATACTAAGTTTGATCCCTTAGCCTTCATTTATCGAGTTTGAACCCTCACCCTCGGTCTTGGCTTCAAGAGTTCCCGACTAGTCTACTCGACCTATCTACCCTACTGACTTGAGACATCTGCTTGATATCAATCGCAGACCCTTTACAAAGGCTTGTTTGATCAAACCTATTTATAAATCAAACTCTAATAAACCTATACATTTTATCTAGACATCTTTTTGCCTTTGCACTATAACATGACTAGTATGGCACTCATCATCAAAACTAAGAAATAAGTCCAACAATTTCCCCTTTTTGGTGATGATGCCACTACCTCACCTAATCAAAGAAAGCAAAAGATAAAACACAAAAAGAGAGCAAATTCAGTCAATTCTCATTATAAACATTGTTCAAATATTACAAACTAGATGCGACAAGGATAAAGAATAATAAGTATGCTGATTTATTGTCTCTTTTCTCTTTCTCTTCTAGCCTTCTCAGCTTGCTCTTGATAGGCTCTGATCTCTTCTATCATTTGACTCATCCATTCATTCTCAATTAGTGTAAAATCAATATAAGAATTGACTTGTTTCCACCAGTTCCATGCTTCAGGCAGGACAAGATTGATGTCATTCACTCTGAATCCAAACCTCATATACAGCTCCTTGAATTCATCCAGTGAGTCCTTTGCTTTTATAATAGGTAGCACCTTATCACCTCTGCTACTTCTTCTACTTCTGTTGCTTGCCCTTAGGGCTCTGACTCTTGCTTCCCAAAATTTCAAACTCAAGAAAGAGTTAAGACCTTCATGAAATCCCATGTCATGATAAGGTCTCCTCCTGTTGTAATACTCTTTCTTGTACTGTCTAAGTAGATCATCAGTGAGTTGGACTCTGCCAGGTGCAGGTTGCCTGAAGGCATTTGTATCATCTGTCCATCTCTTCTGTGCAAAGAGTCTTGCAGCCTCCTTTGCTGCAGCTGATTGGCCCTATTCCCCCTTAGTGACATCATCAACAAAATGGGATATAAGGCCATGAATAGCCTCTTGTGATACTATCACTCTATGCAATTGACCTTTCATAGTTCCAGTTCTAGTATCAAGAGAAGTAATCCTGGATTGCAATGTCTCCTCCAAATCTGTTGATCCTTTCAAGAAGTTTGGGATCGGGCATAGCGGAGTTGTTGTGCGACAACAATGAGAGCTCAAGAGTTTAGGCGTATCGACAAAGCTTGTCAAGTTTCTCATGGATAGAAATAAGTTGGTCTTTTAGAAACTTGTCTTTTGCAGTATTTCCAACCTTGATACCCCTGACATCTAGTATCAAGTTATTCATAGCATTTTGAGTGGATGCAAAATTTGAAGCAATCAGATCGATGGAGATTGTCTGCATTATCATTTACCATCTTCATTAGTTCTTCAAATCTCTGTTCTTGCTGTCAGATTGAGTTCTTAATCATTGCATATCATTTCTTACAGATTCTTAACTCATTGAAAACTTCAACTGCACTCCACTGTCATCATTCTACTAGCAGTGAGTCCATCAAGAGAGCTCCTCAACTCTATATTGTGCCTGTTGTCTGCTGATGACCATTGCTTTACTCATATCTCTCCCGGCGAGGGAGGTCCTTCCTCTACCATTGCACCAAGAATGTCTTCCATAACCGGATCTTGTGCGGGTTCCTCAACTAACTTCTTCTTCTCAAAAATTTTGAAATTCTTCATCACTTTGTAGTCATAGTCCAAAGAATTGTTCTTCTTGATTAACAACAAAGCAGACTTGCGACTATCCTTCCTACAGATGGCCTTGGCTCCAAAGACGCTCCACTACAAAGAGCCTTCATCAATAACAGGGTTTCCTCCAAACCCAAAGTTTGTTCCAACTTTGTGTTCAGTCTTTGTTTGAGACTCAGCAGCCTGTACCTCCTGTTCCAACCTTTGTGCAGGTGCTGTTTGTATCGCAGCGACCTGTACCTCCTCTTCAGTTCTCTGTGGATTGAATATAGCCTCATTATCCACTTGAAAACCTTCGCATGACCAATCTTGTGCGGGATGATGGCGATTTTAGTAAGAGTGCCTTCAATGTCAAATCCATCTTGATATTCAATGGACTCTTACAGTGGCACTAGGTTCATTAAAATCGATGAATCGTTTCTCCATCCAAATCCTCACTCTGTTCATCTTCATTTTGTGCAAGAGCTCTACAACATGTAATGTACTTGGTTCATCACCCGACCTACCAAAGACTCATAGTGATTCCTTCATTGATCAGTGCTTCAAGATCATCCATGGTGAGATCCTGTAGATCCTCATCCATTTCTCGATCTCTTGGCCCTCGGCAGAGACTTACCAAGATATCGATGGCACAGTGCGGGAGGTTCATTTATCAATGCAGTCCCACTGGTTCCTCCCGGTCCGGAGGAAATCTCTCTGGAGTCGGATGATGAGGAATAATCATCATCTCCATCTCTTGGATCCCTAAACTTAATACCCTCCTCCTTCTGTTGCTCATCAAATAGATCCATCAGTCTGGATTGCAGCAGGGTGGTATCAACCAGATCCAGCAGGTTCTCTACTCCCAACTTGTTAAAAGCCCATTCCTCAAAATCAGTCATAGGTTCAGCAGCTGGCTTTTGTCTCTTGTAGAAACCAAACTTCCATTGAAAATAATCAGCAATTTGCTGAAGTTTGGGATCCACATAATCTTCAGTTTTCTTCCTCTCTTTCACATGCCTTTCAAAGGGCATGAAAGATCTCCTGGGAGCAGCTCCAGTAGCTTGTTGACCTCCAAAGGTTCCAACAAGCAGACCCATGGTCTCTTCTACAGATGTTTGAAAGTCAGCAGGTTGCTGTGACTGTACATTTGTACCTACTACTTCCATCTGTATCACACTTGGTTCCCCCTGACTTACATGCTCATCAGCAGGGTTAGCAGCAGACTGCTCTTCCCCCTGAACTATTGCCAAACTTGCAGGGTCTTCAACCAAGTCTTCAATCACCTCTTCAACTACCACAGCAGGTTCAGGTTCAGTGGTTTGCTGTGGTTCTTCAGTGGACATCACAAAGAGGCTCGGGATCAAGAGATCGCTTGTATATCTTCAACAGATTGCTCGAAAACAACTTTGTCCAAAGATCGTGGACTTGACACCCTCTTCAGGTGAGGAGTCAGTGATCACCACAGGTGGAATGATAGTTAGAGGCTCAGCCTCAACAGTCTCTCCTTCTTCTTCTACTGGTGCTTTTTCTTGTCTTCTTTGAGCTTCCAGGTTTTTCAGCTCTTTCCCCTTGCCATATTTCTTATTTTTGGCAATTTCCTTCCTTCTCTTGGAGAGGGGTTCATCATCTTTCTCAACCACAGTAGACTTTCTCTTTCTACTGTCTTCTTTCTGTTGTTCCATCAGAATTTCACCAAAAGTTTTTCTTGGAGCCACAGCAGGGTCAGTAACCTCCACTTGACCCTTAGCAGACTCAACAGTCTGTGCTGTTTCCTTCCTTGTTTTCTTTGAGGGTTTTGATGCCTCTGTTGTTTTCTTTTTATCTCCACTCTTTCTCTTACTAATGACTTTCTTTGGTGCAACAGATTTAATTGATATCTTCTTAGTTTGTTGAACTCGCTCACTACTACCCGACATCATCATCATCATCATCATTATCATCATCGATAGCCTCTCCAAAGAATCTCTTCATCATCATCAAGTCCAGGAATTGCATAATCAATCTCCTTCTTGTATCTCGGGTGATTTATGTTTACGAGTTCAAGATCGGGAACCTCAGGATGATTCAAAGAGATCGGACCAATAAACCTAGGGGTAAGGCCTTTGATTTCCTTTTCCCTGCTTTCTCTTCCTTGGCAACTTTCTTCATATAAAAAATGAAGTAACCAGCCCAATCAAACTTCAAACTCCTGCAAATGATCATCATCAACTCTATCTTGGGTCCGGATAGAGTATCCATCTTATAAACCAACCCCAGTATGTTCTTTGCAATCGATTTGCTAAGCGAGTTGTACTCAGGCCAAATATGCTGCGCAGCTGATGCCAGAACTGACTTTGTGTCTTGATTTGTCGTAATCGATCCACAAATGCCATCTTGTTCAATCCCATTGCTTGGGATTGACAGGACCATCTACAACTTCTTCAAAACCAAACACTTCTCTCGAGGCGGAGGAGATTACAAGCTCCTCGGCATTCACAAAGTGGTTTTGAATGATTCAGTTCCTTCTTCCACGATCATGTTCTTCCAGAAATCAATAACATTGGTGTATGAGATTGTTTCTAATCTGATATTTAGCTTATTCTCCAAGCCTGCAAACCTCCTTATTCTTCGACCTATATTGATGGCCAACTCAGTTCTGTTTGCATCTTCAACAAAACCTCTGACACTTTGGCTTGATTCAATTTGTACATCAACTTTTTCCGCCATTTTAATGAGAAAGAAGAGATGAAGAAGATTGAATCTCAAATCTGTGTTCACACAGTGTAAACGATTGCAGTGATAAAGCAGATTTGCAAGTGACGATCCTGCTGTATAATAGTCTGATTATATAGACAGTGAGTGGTTGAAACTGTCATTGCACGTACATTGAGGTAACCACGATTAAATCTGAGTAAATGTTGTCTTGACACGTGGCCCATTACTCCTCCATAATGTTTGTAACCGTTGGATTGTGTTAACTGCGGTTATAATGGATAAAATAAATATCCCGCCAATATGCTTTTTGACTTTAATTACTTTGACTGAGTAACGTTCCCTCCAGCAGGGTAATCCTCGGCGAGGTGGTCTCAAGATCTGGCGATAAGTAAACTTCAGCGACCTGGCGACAAAAGTACTCTCGATCCTTGTTTTCTTCTTGTTTTGTTCAATTGATAATACAAGATGAAGTTTAATACCAATGATCGATCCATCAAGTGAGCTCACCCAACATGACAAAGATCAATCCTTGGCAACCTCATTTGCTCAATTGTCCAAACATAAGTACATGGAATTGTTGATACCAATGACGATCTGCTAAGTGAGCTCACCCAACATAGCAAAGACTAATCCCTTTGGTGAATTCGATACATTCTTTGAATATCACCAACCTTTAATATTCCAAGTTCGATCCTTAATTTGGCAAATCTTTCACTATCAAGTGGCTTAGTGAAAATATCGGCAAGTTGATCTTCATGAGGGATCTATAGAACCACCACATCTTTCTTTTCAACATGATCTCTTATAAAATGATGCCTCACATCAATGTGTTTGGTTCTTGAGTGCAAAACAGATTTTCTCGTGATTGCAATTGCACTTGTGTTATCACACATAATTGGAATTTCCTTTTCTTCAATTCCATAATCCCTTAATTGTTGTCTTAGCCATAGTACTTGTGCACAAAGAACTTCCAAAGACAATGTACTCAAACCAAGAGTGGAAGTTGATATAGAATTGCATTTCTTGCTAAACCAGAAACCAGTCTATTTCCCATTAACGGCGGTGTTCTGAGGTGCTTTTTCTATCAATCTTGCATCCAAAGATAATCGAATCTGAGTAGGATATAACTTTGAAGCTTCCTTCCTTGGAGTACCATATCCCTACTCCCAAAGTCTCTTTGAGATACTTGAGAACTCTCTTGAGTGCACCTAAATGACTTTCTTTAGGTTTAGATTGAAATCTTGCACAAACACCTACAGCAAAGGATATATCAGTCTGTTTGGCGATCAGTGCATGAGAGATCGCCTATCATCCTTCTGTATAAGGTCTGATCAACATCTTTGCCTTCTTTATCTTCATCCAATCTGATGTTTGTACTCATAGGAGTTGAATTCTTAGTGCTATTTTCCATACCAAACTTCTTCAACAACTCCTTGGTATACTTGGTTTGATGAATGAAGATTCCATCCTTCATTTGTTTAACTTGCAATCCCAAAAAGTAGTTCATTTCTCCCATCATACTCATTTGAAATTTACTCTTCATTAGATTTGCAAACTTTTCACAAAGTAAATCATTTTCAGAACCAAAAATTATGTCATCCACATAAATTTGTACCAGCAGGGTGCTGTCCCCTTCACTGATTCTGAAAAGTGTCTTGTCAATGGTGCCTTTTGTAAAACCATTGTCCACCAAGAATTGAGATAGAGTCTCATACCATGCTCTTGGTGCCTGTTTCAATCCATAAAGTGCTTTGTTGAGTCTATACACTTTATCTTCTTGATCTTTAACTTCAAATCCAGGAGGTTGCTGAACATACACTTCCTCCTCTAGAATGCCATTCAAAAATGCACTCTTGACATCCATTTGATATACTTTGAAGTTCTTATATGCAGCATGTGCTAAAAATAAATCATGCAACAGGTGCATAAGTTTCATCAAAATCTATTCCTTCTGCTTGAGAATAGCCTTTTGCAACTAGTCTGGCCTTATTTCTCACAATGGTACCTGATTCATCAAGTTTATTTCTGTATACCCACTTAGTACCAATGATATTTGCATAACTTGGCCTTTCAACTAGTGTTCAAACTTGATTTCTTTCAAATTCATTTAATTCTTCTTGCATGGCAATTATCCAATCAGGATCTGAAATTGCTTCTTCAACAACTTTTGGTTCCATTTGAGATAGAAAACAAGTAAACATAGCTTCCAGTTGTCTTCTAGTCTTCACACCTTGATGTACATTGCCAATAACTTGTTCAGCAGGGTGATTCCTTAACCATTGTGGATTTTGATTATTTTGATTTTCGTGAACATCATCTTCATGGGTCTCTGTGTAGTTTCTTCTACGAAGGGGTCACAGATCCTTGAACCGCTTCGTTGTTGCATCAAGAACATTATTAGCGGTGGTGTTCAAGGAGGCGATGATCGAAACTTTCAAGTCATTGAATCTTTCCAAAACTTCAACACAATCTGGATCAGTGACTTGTTGATTCTCAGCAGGTTCACAATCTTTATCTTCCATACCAGTAAACTTAGGTTCATCAAACACAACATGGATTGTTTCTTCATGTTTCAGTGTTCTTTTGTTCAAGACTCAATGCTCTGCTTGATCAAGAATATCCTAAGAAAATTCCTTCATCTGATTTTGGTTGGAATGTTTTCAAATGAACTTTATGATTTAGAATAAAACATTTGCTTCCAAATGGATGAAAATAGGATATGTTAGGTATCCTTCCATTCCAAATCTCATAAGGTGTCTTCAAAGAGCTTCTTGTTTCTTGATGTTCTGCTTTTGTGTATAGCATCTTTGTATTTCTTCGCTTCAAATTTCAATATCTTTCAGTAGCAATGCCTCACAAATCATTGTTCTTCCCGCTTCCTTTAAAGTTCTGTTTCTTCTTTCAAAGAACCCCATTTTCTTTGTGGTGTACCAAAGAAGACAAAGTTGATGTAGTACACCATTCTGTTCACAATATTCTCTTATGACTTTATTGAGAAATTTAGTACCCTGATCTGATCTTATCTTTATAACTGTTAAACTTTTCTCATTTTGTAATCTCTTCAAAAGATTAGGCATGATTTGAAGTGTTTCACTTTTCTTGTTCATGAATATCACCCAAGTGTATCTAGAATAATCATCCACAACCACTAGAGTGTACTTCTTTCCTGTTACACTTGTTGGAGTTATTGGTCCAAAAAGATCCATATGCATCAGCTCCAACACTCTATTTGTTGATTGTTTGGTCTTTGATTTGAATCTTGACTTTATCTGTTTACCTTGTTGACAAGCATCACATATAGCATCCTTCTTGAATGTGATTTCAGGTAAACCAACCACCAGTTTCTTCTTCACCAACTGATTAATATCATCAAAGTTTAAGTGATTCAACTTCTTGTGCCATAACCAATTTAGTTCGGACTTGGTATGCACTATCGTCAGTGAGAACCAGCTGCGGTGACCAATCCACAACATACATGTTCGTTGTCTTCTACCAAAGCAAGTACAACTTGATCACCTCTTTCACTAATGACAATACAATTGTCTTTGTCAAAAGTGACCTTGTATCCCATATCACGAATTGTCCAAAGGCTCGACAAGTTGTAATCCATCCCTTACACATATGCAACATTCTTGATTGTAAGTCCATTTTTGATAAGTGTGCCATATCCTCTTGTATATCCAGTGTATTTTTGTTGCCAAAATTCACCCTTGGACCATCTTTTGCCACAAAGTTTGATAAACAGTGCTTATTCTTTGTCATGTGTCTGGAACATCCACTGTCAAAGTACCAGACACCCTGCAAAACAAAGTTAATGCATTTTAGGTACCCAAACCTGTTTGGGTCCATAATGGTCAGTGGTAAGCATGACCCTTGGCATGTCTCCATAAGGTCTTCTCCTGAATGTGTCATACTTTGGTTCATACTTTGGTTCATACATGTATTCCACACATCCATAAGTTCTAACAGTAGGTTGTGTAGGAATCACATATGTTTTCCGCCCTTTGGTTTATAATGCTGTTTGAAGTGATTCTTGTTGTTAGAAACATTTGCATAACCATAGGTGTGCTGTCTGTTAGAATCAGCCCTATAATATGGAGTCTGCTGAGGTCTTGTGTAAGTCCTCTGCTGATCCCATTGCCTAGGTTTTACCCTAGCTGCATGGTTATACTTGTTGTTTCTAATAGTAGATGCAGGAATGTTCCAATCATCATCAGTGGGAAATAGTCTACCTTTCCTCCTGAGATAAGTATCCCTTGAATGATTAACATTTTTGGGTTTGGGATTCTTATCCTTGGAATATTTCTGTTTCTTACCCTACGTGGTCCAAAGACTTGGTAGCGGCAGTGCGCTATCAAGAGCTTAGAAGGCACAAAGATCCTATTATTGGATTTATTCTTTTTACTAGGAGCTGTTGACTTCTTAGACTTCTGATTTTGCTTCCTTGAAGCATTCTCATTGGGTTTTACTGCTTCAGCAACCTTACTGGGAGTTGGATCTAGTGCAAGTACAAACTTAGGACCAATTACAGTACTAGGTTCAAGAAACCTTCTTCGATCCACTTTTGTTAGATTGCCGAGTTCCAAATCCAAGCCCTGTTCTATCCCCATAAGGCTTTCCCGATTTGTATGCGATTGGAACAAGGCGGTTCAAATAGATTCAAGGCTCTTTGGATGTTCAAAGAGACTTATTTTGATTCTGTTCAACATCTTTTCCTTACCCTTGAGAACCCTTAATTCAGCTTTCAATCTTCCAAATTCTAACTCAAGAGTTTCTTTTTCACCTTTCACAACCTCATAGCCGATTGTATTATCCTCGGTTGATTAAGGATGGCATCCAAAGTCTCATTGTTGTCGAAATTTCTAGGATTTGAACCACAAGTTGATTCACAATCACTTCCAGCAGGAGTGTTGATAGATACAATGTTATATACCTCCTCGCCATCCATATTAGCCATCAAAGCATAATCCTCCATATCGACCAACTTGATGCGGTGTCATCGATTCATTTCCTTTTTGATTCAACTTCATAGCCTGATTCATCTTCAACAATCATAGCCTTCTTGCCATGTCTTCTTTGTTGACTCTTGGTCTTGATGAGTCCAGACGATCAGTCTAAATGTCCAGGCTTCTTGCGGTTGAAGCAAAGATAATCGTGTTCCTTGCCTTGTTTTAACTCGGGGACGATCGGAGTTTGAAGTGTCCTGGTTTCTTGCAATGAAAGCACGAGATAGTCATTATCTTTCCTTGGTTCTTCTTTCCTTCTTTCAAGTAGGCCTTTTGTAAAATTTCTTGCGGGGGCCTTTCCAGTCTTCATCATCCCGATTTTCTTGCTCAAGAGGCAATTTGTTCTTGCATCTCATCCAAAGATATCATCCTGTCCTCCTCGATGTTTCTTCATGATGTGAAGCGACCAATCTTGTGGTCTTTGGCTCTTCCTTTTCGATTTCAGCACAACCTTTTTGCTAAATTCATAAGCCTTTAAATCAAAATAATTTTAAGGTGTCTTCTTCATGCAACTTTCTCATTTCCTCAATTGCGATCACCTTCATTTTCCAAACATCTCTTGCAGTGTAGAGCTTCCAAGATTTTGGTGTTTATTTCCTCTTTTGAATAACTTACACTCGTGAGGTAAGTTCATCCAGATTGCATTGAATCTTGATTCCATTTGCTCAATAGTTTCATTAGGTAGCATCTTGAACTTTTGAAACCTCTTTACGCCTGTGATTTTGTTCTTCTTTATTGCATCGATGCCTTCACAGATTAAGTGAATCTTATCCCAAAGTTCCTTTTCGGTCTTGCAATCTTTAACCTTCATATACATATTGCTATCCAAGGTTCTCAGAAATGATATCAATAGCAATGTTGTTGAGGTTTGCTCTTTTTTCTGCCTTCTGCATTCCATTCTCTTTTTTGGTTTAGGAATGTACTCGGTTCACATCACCCATATCTATCGCCTTTGTAATCTCCAGTGGTCCTTCGCTTAGTACATCCATCATCTCATCATGAGTAGCAGCAAGATATGCCTGCATTCGATGTTTATACTCATAAAATCTATCAAGAGAACACATCAACATAGTTCTAGCATACTGTGTGTTGTCCATGATGCAAGTCTTGAAAATCAGTAACTTGAAAGAAAGTTTTAAAGAATTTTCAGAAGCACAACAAGTAGGATTCCTTGAGCGAAGCACTGCTCCGATACCAATTGTTGGTCCCTTGAAAAGGCTTTGGTTAAGTTTAGAGGGGGTGAATAAACTTAACACTTAAAACTTAGGAGTTAACAAATTCTGCAACTTCATGATCTGCGATACTTGAGAGTCTGCTTGTGACTTCAGATAACCTGGCGATAAACAGTAGTCTAATGATAGTTGAGTTTGCTTTGAATTTGTGCAGCGGAATAATATCAAAATTAAGCCTTATTACTTGTTGTTAAATATGATACTAAGTATTAGATACTTAGTAGTGCAGTGTGTGAGTTCGGTTGCTAGATTCGGTGAGGTTGATGAGTGAAATAAAACAAGTGCGAAAGTAAAAGCAGAGAGAAGTAGGTAGGCAAGTTTTTATAGTGGTTCCAGTGATGTAATCCTGTCGTCCACTCTTCTCCTGTGATGTTGGAGGAAATTCACTAGAGATCTTTGATGTAGTCATTTGTTACAAAGATTCCTAAGTTGTTTGTCCTTTACCAATGACTATGACTTCACAAGCTGGCGGGAGCAGGTAGAATTGCTGCTCCTTAGTCTTCCACTGGTCCTTGAAGGGTAGGATTGCCTCTTCACCACTCCACCACAAACAACGATCTTTTCACACTAACGGATGCTTCACTTTGTCTTGGCGAGTTCTTTATAAAATAAAGAATGAATCAAATAAATGATTCGATTCACGGCGACTTGATTAGGATGATGTAACCAAAGACTTGCGGTCTTCAAGTGTGTGCGCTTGATGCGGCTTGAACACGTAATGCACTTGAAGAAAATAACTAGATCGCTAGCCTTAAGCTCGGTGAGGTTCAAGAGGTGTTTTTCATTTCGAGATTGTCACTTAAAGTTTATCCCAAAAATTCATCCCATTTTCTTGAGTTGAAAGTCTTCTATTTATAGGCAAGAATGCATGTGACTTGTATTTGAATTTCAAATGTGACCGTTCCTTGTATTTGTCCCATCTGATCTGCATTCTGTCTCTATTCATAGGACTGACACTGTCAGAATTCCTTTTTGACAGTGCAGTCTGTCCACCCCTTTGACTTGTATCCAATGGATAAAAATAAAAGTCATCCCAACGTCTTTTTAATCTCAGCCTTTGATTTTCTTGATAAGTCAGAGGTAGTTGGCTGTCCTTATCCATGTAATCTTCCAAGATAATCTTGAATTAATCGAGGTAATACATCAGCAGGTTCATGAGTCTGCTGAGATACCTATCAGTCTGCTGATCATCATATAACTGTATATAAAATACAATGCAGCTGATTACTTCTATCTAACTTTTATTTGTGTAGTTAGATTACATCATTTTAATTGTAACTAAGTTCCAAACATCATCCAACTTATGGAACTTAGTCCTTCTACACAAGATATGTGTAATCAGTTTAGGTCATCACAGACTTGCCTAAATTCTGATCCCATATCCTTGACTTTAAATACTAAGTTTGATCCCTTAGCCTTCATTTACTGAGTTTGAACCCTCACTTTCGGTCTTCGATCTTCAAAGAGTTCCTCGACTAGTCTCTTGACCTATCTACCCTCTTGACCTAGACCCGATCTGGCGATATCAATCAATGACCACTTTTTACAAATGCTTGTTTGATCAAACCTATTTATAAATCAAACTCTAATAAACCTATACATTTTATCTAGACATCTTTTTGCCTTTGCACTATAACAGCTAGTATGGCACTCATCATCAAAACTAAGAAATAAGTCCAACATGAAGCATATGTCATCTTACAACTTTCCGGTCGGTTTTCTAGGGGTTCTAAGATATTAAAAGATACAGCCTCATTATTCACCCTTAGAGTAATCTCCCCATTATCCAAATCCTAACCGCCCTACTTATCACTAAGAAAGGTCTCCCTAACAAAACTTGGGCACTTGGGTCCTCAGGTACATCTATGACCGTGAAGTCAATAGGATATATGAACCCTCATGCCTTAATCATACACTTTCTAAGCAGACCAGCAGGCATATCTCTAGTTCTATCGATGAAGGTCATGGTCCTGGTTTGATTCATTACGCCCGGAAGCTTGATCTTTTGACAGAGGGAAAAGGGTAGAATGTTGCAACTCGAGCCAGAGTCGCAGAGACCTAATCCTACTGATATACCATTAACAAAAATCGGGAGTCTGAATGTGCCAGGGTCTCCTAACTTCACCACGGTGTCTGAGTCTGGGTAATCCTCAGGCTTAGAAAACATTGTGTCAGGATCCTCTTCAGGATCATCAGAATCATAATCCGAAGACAATATAACAATTAACTCACAAGGGAACTCACCTGGACGATACGTGCTATACTCCTTAATGTTCTCTTCAGGCTCTTGCTTGATCGCTTCTTTCTCCTTTCCTAACCATTTCTTTATAGCTTCATAATGCTCTCTTGCTTCAGATCCAGGGTACATGGAAATTGGTGTGATGTTCAATATCATTCTAGGCATATTGTTTGACATGTTGGCCCTTTTTTCAACTCTGATTTGATCAAATTTCTGAGATGTTCTGATCTACCTACAAAAAGACAAAATAAAACAAGGAAAAGGTCAGCAACTTCCGCTTCAGTTGGGTATGATCCCAACTTCTGCGGACCTACTAACTAAAATCAACAGGGAATAACACAGAATAACAGGAACTGTACAGAAATCGATTTTTTAGGCCTCGGTAACCCAGGGGTTAGCCACGGTAAACCGGCCCTGAAATTTCTTTTCCTGCCAGTTTAACAATGCAGGTTTGATACAGAATGACTCAAGACTCAAAATATAATAAAATAAAATAAAAACGACTTCTTAATTAGAATTAAAACATTTATATTTACAATTGGCCATTGTCCCCAACAACAGCGCCAAAAATCTTGATCGCATGTAAGTCACTAATGTCGATATTACTAGCAAGAATACTAGGTACATCATAGTATAGTAAATGCGAGTCAAGGTCGATCCCACAGAGACAATGCAACTATAAGTATAAACGATTCTAACCTAATCAAGAAGCAACATAAAGGCGGTAATTGACCAACAATAAAATAAAAGAAAACAAACATGGTATTCCTCTCCTCTCCTCACCGATATACTAACTTGGATTAGTTAATCGTTATATTTACTTCCCCACATAATTTTCTTAAGTTAATCGCGAGCTTTCGTTTTAATTATCATTATCAGCTACAGGTGCAATTCCTACTCCTATCTACTCCGACAATGGCAGTAGACAATCTATACACAAGCTACCCTCCTTAATTGGTCCGTAATAGCCCATACGCATAAAGAAAAGAACTACCGATATTGAGGGCTAACTCATACCGCTAACCCGCCTAGACAACTGTCGACATTGACCACCACGTTCCTAAGGTTCATTCTAGACTATGTCCTAATTAATAGTTCACTAACAGTCCTTCATTTTTTAAATTTACGATTACAATAAACATATTGGCCGGATCTAACCTACTGTTAATTAAACCTGTCGATCAACGTAGCTGTAGTGAATCCCAGTTTAGGTTTTCTAAATATTGCCTCGGTAAACCAGTATAGACCGCCGGGTTACCGAGGTCATCTTTTCCTAATTTCTGGATCTACATTGCTCTGATATGAATGAAATAAGTAATTATGGGGTCTTTAAACATGCAGATTAACTGAAACACCTAAATACGAACAGATCTACCATATTGAAGATAATAAATGAACGTTCAAAGCTTCATACCTTCAACAATGGAGATCTAGCTCGATCTACTCAAGCTAGAGATAATAGAAGAAGGGAGGAAACCCGAAATAACTCTCCAAAGCTCAAGAAAACTTTATTGCATAATAATAATTGTAATGTATGTAAAACTTATTCAAGATTTATGAATCATATGAATTATATGAAAGCTTTTAGTATATACGGATTTATATAGATACAATAGCCGACTTAAGACTCTTTAAAACCCTAACCGACCTAGATAATGCGGCAGAATCAATTTCGTGTCGAACAAGTCGACGGTTTACCGGGCCTAGCCCTCGAGTTACCAGGCCTACTTTTCCTCTCTTTCTTCAGTAGGCTCTCTCTTGGACTTCAATCACTTGGCCCAACATACATCCTTTGGTCCAGATCCACTCTCTAATGCTCCAGATTCGGTACATCCTATAAAACACGCAAAACGAGACAAAACAGTACCAAAACCTCAGCAAAATAGCATAGATGCAGAATTACAATCCTGGAAACACTCACATAGCATTTAACATATATTCCATTTAATAACGAGCCTATTTATCCTCTCTTGAGCAGAATTCAGGGTGAATAAAGGTATAATTATTGGTACCATTTAGAGCGTTATCACAAGTATCTTTCATAAACAAACGAACAAAATGGTTACCATTGCACAAACCCATCCATATATGGTTAGGTGGCCAAACCGAAGGTTTTTTCTTACTAGAAGGAAAGTTTGGTTTCCGTTCGATGTAGACAATATGCTTAGGGACAACCATATATGTAGCACACAGCCCAACCAAGGAACTGTCATAATACTTGGCCACTCCGCACCCTTCATCTTCATGATCATATGAGGACATGAATTTGTTGTAGACATATTCTTGACCATCAAATAAGGCCATATAATGATCCTTGTCTGACATCAATTCATGTTGCACTGCTTTTCTCACCATTGGCCAAGCACTCTCTTCAAGCCCTATTCCGAGTGTTATTACTTTATAGCCGCAATTTCAATTCGGAGCTACATTAACCATTGACAAAATGTGCTCATGAACATTTGGTGGAAAATATTTAAGATACCTATTTATGTATCCAACAGTAGAACATATAGTCATCGAAACCTTTGGACGTTTGGATGGTGCCCGAGTACTTTGAGATTTTTCTTTTTGGCAGAAGAAACACCCTGATGAAGGTGGAGTTAGGGTAACACTCGATAATTCTTGCTCAACTCGTTCAAACATGCTCACCTCCCTCTTAGTTGAGTCGTCCTCCACTAACTTCCTCTTATTTCTAGATCCCTTAGGCCGTCCACGACCCGTATTTTTCATTTTTGGCTCTTGCAACACCATACTAATCGGTTGACAAATGTCCCGTATCTTTATTATCGACCTCTGTCTCTCCCACACGTCTGCCATCTTTAGTTTTTCTTCTAAGGCATGCAAACTAGCACGTAGTCTAAATCCGATTCTTTTGGAGGTGGCCCTTTGATATCTAGGGTCTTTCAATTAACATCGATTGATGATAGAGGGATGCATCCGGGCTTCTTCTTAAACCTTTGCATCTCATGTCTACATGGCAATCCGTGTGTCTTTCTAATAGCACATCCACACTCCTTACTCAACGCATTGCTATCATTGGTTTTTTTCAACTCATCATACAACAAGTCTAATGCGTATATAGATACATGATGTTTAAACTCTTTAAACAAAGTCTCATCTTTGAATTTTTTAGGTTCCATGAAAAGAGATAACTCAAAGGATTTTTTTGATGTTTTTATATCTTGATCAATCACGCAAAGACCCGCTTCCCACTCCGCAACCAAGTCCCCAAGCCCGATTTTAGCCAATTTTTAAACACTTAATGCATTCCCTCGACTCTCGAGGTTGATATGTTTCCTAGATTAAACATAGAGTTCGTCCATGCCGAGATGAATGCCTCATTGTGTGCGTTCAACCATGTAGATGAAATGTAACTCATGGCGTCTTCATTAAAAGTCTTCTTACACTCTTTCAATCGCTCATTCAACTCTTCTTCTGAGTTTGCTTTAACAACCTTTGTCCATGCTGTCATTAAATCC
Source organism: Gentiana macrophylla (assembly GCA_026214975.1). Taxonomy (NCBI): domain Eukaryota; kingdom Viridiplantae; phylum Streptophyta; class Magnoliopsida; order Gentianales; family Gentianaceae; genus Gentiana; species Gentiana macrophylla. Next base: position 75,379,211 of record CM047809.1, on the reverse strand, counting down.
TGCCAAACTTCGCTCGTAGTCTTCGTCTTCAAATTCAACATAAGACATTTCTCGATAACAAGTTCTTTGCTTTTGGAAATACCACCCATACTGCATTCATTAAAGCTTATTCCTTATCTATCACGTTATAACTTATTCGCTCGCTTTGGTCACCAATATCTTCGTGAAGCATAGCCAAAGCCCAAGTGTAGTTGTCTTCCCTTTCGAAACATAGTAGTGCAAATCCAATAAAAAATGACATGTCCGTAGACGTAACGCCAACAATCTGCAAGAGGGGCATCTTGTACTTCTTTGTCTTGTAGGTACAATCCATAAGCATGACAGAAGGAAAACACCTTGCAATAGAAAAGCTATCGTTATAGGCCCAAAAAAGCTATTGAAATAGTGTCCTAAACCCAATCGGGTTGGCCGGATCCGACCGGGTCGGATCATTTCTACTATTTCTTTATGCTTATACATATAATAAATGTCTTACTGTTATTATATATTATGTGCATTTATATGAACCAATTTGTGATTGTATATATGATGACGTCCCTCGTGTCAAACAGTGAAAGAGAAACCATGATAGTGATTATGGTTGATGAGATCTCGACTCACTTTAAAAGGTTTGATACTTAAATGTCTCTAGTCGTATGTGCTATCAAACGGGACATTGATAGTACGAATAGACTAGAACGTATTAGATGTCTTCTATATTATTGAAGGTAGGGATAGATCTCGTCTATCGAAGTGTTGAGACACTTGGACTGTACGTGGACGTGTATTAGAGAATGCGTACGTTAGATTGACCCGCTTGCTTTATTAAGTGTCGCACTATATGGCGGTTGTGTAATTATCGTATGACCGGATTCTTTATGGAATCACGGTGTGGATTGTCATGCTTTTTATTAGGAACATTTTATTATGTTTTGATGATGGTCATACTAGCTGTTATAGCAAGCCGAAAATAAGTTAGAATTCTCTGTATAAGTCTTTACTTAGAGTCTGACATGTTGTATAAGTTGAATCAGACAAGTATTGTACTAGTTTGTAGAATGACAAAGTAAAACAGAAATCCGGTAGAGTGAAGCCAGCCAAGTACCAGCAGAGAAGCATGAAGACATATGGTCTGACTTATAACCAAGGAAGTCTGTGATGACCTTGGATAAGTCTAAGTTACATTCCAAGCAATGAAACTTAATGTTTAAATATGGTGTACACTGATCTCACACAAATCAAGGACCAGTGAAGTACAAATATTCTCCTAAACTGAAAAGAATGAAGGAAACAGTGAATCGGCAAAGTGAACTGACTCTCGGCTGAGTAAATCAGTAAAGGAAGATCTAAGCGGCAGAGTCAGAAAGATCACTTGACCATTCAGGGAATGGCTAAGTAAACCTTACTTAATCAGATTTTGAAATATGAAGAAGATTCAAAGGATCAAGCATTAAATGCACAATTAATTGAGGATCAATCAATGACGGATTTTCTAATAAACGTTTGAAGAAAAATCCGATCACTGAAATCAAGGAGGATTTAATTAAGGGGGAATCAAGAATAAAATTAAGGATTATTCCCCTCATTAATATAGCCAACGGACAGAAATTCAAATCAAGGATTATCAAGGCTATAAATAAGAGGCATTGACAGACAAGAAATACACAAGAGAATGATCAAGTCTGAGAATTTACAAGCAAAAACTCTGTCAAATCAAAAAGCCTCCATCTGTGCTGAAACAGAAACATCTAGTGATCAACTCAAAACTTAGAACTACAATTCCAACATCAAGCATTGAGTCTGATCAACAAGTTTTGTGAATCCAATTCACTTCATTCAAGCAACTGAATCAGAGCCATCTGAGAAGGAGTTGTGTTTCTGATAGCTGCTGAAGGATTTGTTCCCAAGGAGCGATGAATGAGGCCGAGTCACCTGAAGTCATTGCGGTCGGGGAGTGATAGTCTTGAAGATTGTGAAGCTTGTGTAGTCAAGGACAATCAGGCTATTGTATCTGTTAAAACAATAGTGAAATTCCTCCAATCATCACAAGAGAATAGTGGATTAAGGGATTACACCACCCTCAACCACTATAAGCCTTTGTGTCAATTTACTTTCAGCAATTTACCTTACTGCATTTATTTAGTTGCTTAAATTATATCATATATTTGTGATTGCATATACTACTTTGAAACAACATATTAAGAAGGGACTTATCCGCTGCCCAAAAGCTTTTAAATACAAGAAAAGTTTTTGAAACTCCACCATAGTCATTCACACCCCCCCTCTAACTATAGTTTTACCCTTCTCTGGGACCAACACTTTGACACTTTTGAGGTTTTCCCTAGCCATGGGGCGATCATGCGGTAGTGATTGGGCATTATACTGAAGCATGCGTAGGATTCATGTTGTTCGTCCGGAAATCGTGCACCCTAGTAGTAGGGGTGAATTGTTGAATAGGTGTCCTAAACCCAATCGGGTTGGACCGGATCCGACCGGGACGGGTCATTTTTCAATCTATTTAAGTTCATGTAATAATTATGATTAATAAAAGAACTTTTGTTATTATATACTCTGTTTATTTATTAGACCAATTGTGATAATGTGTATATGATAACGCCCTTAGTATTAAACTGTGATAGAGAAACCTTGATGGTGATTATGGTTGATGAGATCTCTAATCACTTTAATAAGTTTGATACTCAAATGTATGTAGGATGATGTGCTGTTGAACATGTCATTGATAATACGAACAAACTAGCACGTAATAGATGTCTTCGGTCTTTAAGGGCATGGATAGATCTCGTCTATCTAAGTGTAATGAAACTTGGACTATACGTGGATGTGTATTAGAGAATGCGTACATTAGACTAACCCACTTACATGTTAAGTGTCACACTATGGTTGTGTAACTATCCTTAGGACCGGAGTCTGCATGGCATCACGGTATAGATTGTCATGTTTTGACACTATTGAGGATTCCCTTAGCCATGGGGCGATCATGCGGTAGTGATCGGGTATGATACTGAAGCATGCGGAGTATACATGTAAGGCCATCTGGGAATCACGTACCCTATGAGTATGAGTGAATATCCGAAAGGGCGTTCCCATAAGGAATGTCTAGTTCTTGTGAATCTTTGCAAAGTGGGTGTAAATAAGTTATTCCGAGAGAGCTTGATATCCAGATTGTGGGAAACGATCAAGATACGATCGTATGGATATTACTACAGTGATAGGATAGTATTTACATGCTAACCGAGCACATGAAAAGTAGTAGTCATTGCGTATTGACTCTTCCAATGATTGGGGGTCATGGACATGTTTCTAGACGCTATCCATGATCGTTAGAGGTGAAGGGAATTTACGTAATTGCACCTTATGTCTACGGCCAACATATTCGGAAGCCTATCGGGTCACACACATATGAATATCGAGTCGGATTAAAATGTGGTTATAGTTGATGACCAAATAAGAAAAGTTTTATCTCAAGATTATAAAAGTTATAGTGGAAAATTAATATGGTGGTATTTATTTATTATGAATAAATTAAATACAAGATATTAATTATATTGATTAATTAAAGAATATTCCGGATGCCAATATTGGGCATATGGGGCGCAGACTATAGTGTATTAAGATACAACTGGATTGTGCAATTTAATTAGTAAGATTACCATAATATTAATATTGGATAGTAATTGATTTTTGGAAAAATAGAATTATGGTAATGAGATAAAGATATTCAATATAAGATATTGACAATATCTAGATTTATTTAATAGAATATATTAAAATAAAAGAGTTAAATCAATTATCGTGATTTTCCTTATTTTATTAGGAAAATATTTTTCTAACTCATCAATCTACTAGGAAACTTTCCCCAATTAGTTTGGGAAGACATTGGGGCGCCACTTTCCCCTATAAAAGAAAGGGGTTGGCTAGCTCTTTTGTACAACACAATTCCAAGAGCTAATAGTTCTTGAGAAAAATAAAGAGCTTCTTAGAGAGAGTATTGTGAGGGAGAAAAAGGTCGACCTAGCAGTCGAATTTTTCTAATAGCAATCCGAGAGGATTCCGGCGAGGTGTTCGTGTGCATAACTCATTGAGGTCGGACGTTTGGACGGCTTGCGCACATCTACTTCTACCGGACGGTCAAAGTTTTGATCTTTAAGATCAAGAAAGGTATAATCTTTGTCCTCCTTGTTATATTTTTATTGCTTAAACGAAGTCGATCCTTGGATCGGAAATCAGATTTTTATTTTCCGATGCGCTACTCGTTTGATTTCCTAACAGTGGTATCAGAGTCAACTTCGAGCTTAAGCAATAAACATAATTAATTCGCGTAGTAAATAAATACAATAGATTAAATCATGTTTGATATTGATTAATTAAAGATGCACAAAAAGAAAAAAAAAAGGAAGAAGGAGGCGGCGGCGGTGCTAGGCTGCCGGCCGACGCCACCCCTTTTCCCGTTTTGATTTTGTATATTTAATTTCAATATAGTGCATGGTTATTAAATTATTGAATTATTAATTAATTAAAAGTTAATAAATTAATTAATTGATTGGATGTTATAAAGACAAAAGTAGTTTAAAAATTAATCTTTTTCATAAGACGTGATTGTATGGATTCGATAGTAGATATAATTCGATTATATGGACCCTGATTGATCATGGACTCGACCAATAGGGTAGATGTGAATGCTTTATTTTTCTATTGTATTTATTGTTGTCCTAGGCCGTTATGAAGAACGTGACCTAGTTTTATTTTTTGCATTATCCCATTCCCGAAAGCTCATCCCCATGTGCGGCGGGTGTAAAATTTAAGAGTTAGATTATATGTAATAATGCATTGAAGACAAAGACGAAGGCCCAAAGAGAGAAAAATAAAGATCCATGGAGTTGGTGCATGTCAAAGATCCATTGGCGGTTGTGGCTACCCTTAGCTTGTTACCCGCGGTTTCGTCAGTTTGTATTCGAAACCGCACTTAGGAAAAGTCTATGATCATACTGGTTAATTTTCTGCACGGAATGTTGTGTATGTTTTACTTTATATGATATTGTAGTAATGTGCACGCTTAGATGAGACCGTAATTACAAATTAAATAAAATTAATTAAGTGAATTAATTTGAAATTATTCCCACGAAAAAATCAAGTCATAAATATGTCTCTCAATATTATAATGACGGTGAAGAGCCCTTGTTCGGATCCAACTGATCGGCCCACGTCGGGAGTTGACCTACCTCGGGTATATCGTTATTATCGAGCTATGATCGTTATGAGATCTCATGAATATTTGGGTTACGACTCGACTAAGAATCTTGTGGTGATTGGCCCACGTCAGGACCATTTGATTTTAGAGATATGAGGTTGGCTATCACATAGACGATGTGAGTTGTCAAAGAGTTGACTAGTCAAACCACTGGAAGTCGTGTTGGACGCGATTGGTAAGTTGTACCTACCCGTCGAAATTGACCTGGTCGATCGTCCCACGTCGGGGATCGAGTCAACTAGATGGGATTCTAGCCACTAAAGAATTAATTGAATTCTTGAAAGCCAAGAGGGAATAGTTGGCTAGTGGGAGCAAGACCTTATAAAAGTTAAAGTGCAATTTTTAGGTTTTGAATACATGAACTTAACTTATTCTATCTTTATTTATTTGTTGTAGAATGTCGAACAAATTAAACCTTCGTTTTATCATCGATAACAAACTTGACGAAACCAACTTTTTCGACTGGGAAAGAAACCTCAAAATCGTTTGGAGGCATGAAAAGATTGGCTATGTCTTGGACGAACCCTTACCGCAAAATCCAGCAGAGAGGCGCACCATTGATGTCTTTGTCGAAGTACAACAAGCAATCGCTCGACAGCTTCGATTCTACTTGTATCATGCTTGCTTCCATGACACCTGAACTGCAGAAACAACATGAGTCTATGGATGCCTACACGATCATTGGTCACCTAAAGGAGCTCTATGCTTCTTAGTCTCGCACTGAGAGGTACGAGGTCGCGAAGGCACTTTTTGGTTGTAAGATGGTGGCCGGGACTTCTGTGGGGTCGCACGTGCTTAAGATAATCGGGTATATTGAGAGGCTTGAGAAGCTAGGCCATAAGTTGGAATGCGAGTTAAGTATTGACTTAATCTTGCAATCTCTAACTGATTCATACTCGCAGTTTGTGATGAATTATCACATGAACAAGATAGATTGCTCCATTGCTTAGTTATTGAACATGTTGAAAACTGCTGAGGGCACTGTGCAAAGGGCAATGAAATGTTTCTCGTCACTTCTTCAAAGGAAAGAAAAAGGTCCAGAAGAAGACCAATAAGGCATCCCCTAAGCCTACGCCTAATATAGCCAAAGACAAGTCCGGGGATGCTTTCTTCTATTGCAGTGAGACTGGTCATTGAAGGCGAAACTGCAAAGCTTTCTTAACCATGAAGAAGAGGCATACAGATGCTTGAACTTCAGGTATGTTTATGATTGAGATCAATATTGCTTCTTCTAAGTCTAACCATTGGGTATTAGATACTGGTTGTGGTTCTCATATTTGTATGAATATGCAGGCACTAAGAAGGACTAGAGATCTGAAGAAAGGAGAGGTGGACCTACGCGTTGAGAATGGAGAAAGTGTTGCTGCACTAGCCGTACGAGTTTATTTTCTTCATTGCCCAGTGGGCTAGTACTAAAGCTTAATAACTGTTATTTTGTTCATGTTCTTACGAAGAGCATTATTTGCATTTCTGCATTAGATGTTGAAAGATTTTCTTTTACATTTGAGAATAAATGTTGTTCTTTTTCACGTGATGGAATATTTTAATGTACTGGCATACTTAGCAATGGTCTCTACATATTAGATGTGAATGTTGACGTACTTAATATAAACAATAAGAAAGCTAAAACAAGTGAATTGAATGAATCCTACTTATGGCATTATAGACTTGGACATATAAATAAGAATCGCATTTCCAAACTCCATAAAGATGGATTATTGGATCATTTCAATTATGAATCATTTGATACATGCGAAGTTGTTTACTTGGCAAGATGACAAAGTCACCATTTAGTGGCAAAGGGATAAGATCAAATAAGTTGCTTGAGCTCATACTGATGTGTGTGGCCCAATGTCAATTCAAGCCAAAGGAGGATACTCTTACTTTATCACATTCATTGATGACCATTCTCGTTATGGTTATATATACTTAATGAAGTATAAGTATGAGTCGAAAATTTCAAGGAATTCAAAAGTGAAGTTGAGAAACAACTAGGTAAAGAAATTAAAACGCTTTGATCCGATCGAGGTGGTGAATACCTAGATGGAGAGTTTCAAGATTACCTAAAGAAGAATGGGATTCTACCTGAATGGACCCCTCCCGGGATGCCACAGATGAATGGCATATCTGAGAGGAGGAACCGCACTTTGTTAGACATGGTGCGATCCATGATGAGCTATGCAGTTCTTCCAAAATCATTTTGGGGGTATGCTCTCGAAACAGCATCCTACGTACTTAACCGTGCTCCATCAAAGACGGATGATTCTACTCCATACGAGGTATGGACCAAGAGGAAACCGAATTTTGCATATATTAAACCTTAGGGTTGTCCGACTTATAAGAAGTGGATGATGCCTGACAAACTAGAAGCCAGATCTGATAAATGTCTATTTGTGGGATATCCTAGAGAAACTAGAGGATACCGGTTTTACCACCCTGGAGAACAAAAGGTGTTTGTTGCTAAGACTGGCCATTTCTTGGAGAAAGAGTTTATTCTAGAAAGGGCCAGTGGAGTAAAATTGATCTTGAAGAGATTCAAGACCACTTACGGACAACAATCAGTTGATGGAGGTAGAGCAGGCACTACCCAATGAGGTGGCACAAGTCCCTGCTCCAAACACAGTAGCACCTCAAAGATCCACCAAGGAACTCCATGAACTTGAAAGGTACACGGGCGTATACCTCATGGAAGATGAGAACCCTAAAACTTATGAGGAGGTGCTAACGAGGCCTGACAAAGAGAAATGGCTAAAAGCCATGAATTCTGAAATGGAGTCCATGAAAGACAACCAAGTTTGGAACTTAGTAGATCCACCTAAAGGAATAGTTCCTATTGGGTGCAAATGGGTCTTTAAGAGAAAGACCGACATGGATGGTAACGTAGTCAGCTACAAGGCTAGGTTAGTGGCAAAAGGTTATAAGCGGAGACAAGGTATTGACTATGAAGAAACCTTTTCGCCCATTGCCATGTTAAAGTCCATTAGAATTCTGCTTGCTATTGCAGCTTACCATTATTACGAAATCTGGCAGATGGATGTGAAAACAACTTCCCTTAACGGGAATCTATCTGAGGAAGTGTATATGACACAACCTGAGGTTTTCGCAACCAATGAAACCAGGATGGTATGCAAATTGCAAAGGTCCATTTATGGATTGAAGAAAGATTCTCGGAGTTGGAATCTTCACTTTGATGAGACAATCAAACAGTTTGATTTCATCAAGAATGAAGATGAGCCTGTGTTTACAAGAAGGTTAGTGGGAGTGCCGTAGTTTTCCTAGAGCTTTATGTAGACGACATACTGCTAATAGGGAATGATGTGCCCATGTTACAGTCGGTCAAGGTTTGGTTATCCAAGAACTTCTCTATGAAGGACTTGGGAGAAGCATCTTATATTTTAGGGATCAAGATCTACAGAGATAGGTCTAAGAGGTTGCTTGGTCTGTCACAATCCACCTATATAGACAAGATGCTGAGAAGGTTCAGCATGGAGAAATCCAAGAGATGGTTGATGCCCATGTCACATGGGGTCTACCTGTCAAAGGAAATGTGTCCTAAGATGGAGGAGGAAAAGGCACGCATATCCAAGGTCCCGTGTGCTTCGGCTATAGGGTCTATCGTGTAAGCCATGTTGTGCACAAGGCCAGAAGTCTCGTACCCTCATAGTATGACTAGTAGGTACCAAGCAAATCCAGGTGATGGTCACTGGGTTACTGTCAAGAATATCCTCACATGAGACGTACTAGAGATATGTTCTTAGTCTTTGGGAACAATGATTTGGTATTACGAGGTTACACAGATGCCAGTTTTCAAACTAACATGGATGATTTAAAGTCACAATCTGGATTTGTTTTCATGCTTAACGGCGGAGCAGTGAGATGGAAGAGTTCCAAGCAGGAGACTACTGTAGATTCTACAACGGAAGCCGAGTACATAGCAGCCTCGGAGGCGGCAAAAGAAGCAGTTCGGATGAAGAAGTTCATTACAGAACTTGGTGTGGTTTCCTCCAGTGAAGGTCCAGTTCCACTGTACCGTGACAATAATGGGGCAATTGCACAGTCAAAGGAACCAAGGTATCATCAGAAGTCCAAACATATATTACGGCGTTATCACCAAATTAGAGAGATAGTTGATAGAGAAGATGTAAAGATAGAGAAAGTCCACACGGATGATAACATATCTGATCCGTTGACCAAGGCATTGTCACAGGCTAAACATGAGAAACATGTTCACATGTATGGGCTTAGGCAGATTGGTGATTGGCTTTAGGCCAAGTGGGAGATTGTTGAATAGGTGTCCTAAACTCAATCCGGTTGGACTGGATCCGACCGGGTCGGGTCAGTTACAGTCTATTTAAGTTCATGTAATAACTTTATTATGATTAATAAAAGCACTTTTGTTATTATATACTTTGTTTATTTATTAGACCAATTGTGATATTGTGTATTAAACTGTGATAGAGAAACCATGATGGTGATTATGGTTGATGAGATCTCTAATCACTTTAATAAGTTTGATACTCAAATGTCTCTAGTCTGATGTACTATTGAACATGGCATTGATAGTACAAACAGACTAGCACGTATTAGATTTCTTCTGTCTTTAAGGGTATGGATAGATCTCATCTCTCAAAGTGTAGTGACACTTCGACTGTACGTGGACGTGTATTAGAGAATATGTATGTTAGACTGACCCACTTATACTGTTAAGTGTCACACTATGTGACGGTTGTATAATTATCCTTAAGACCGGAGTCTGCATGGCATCACGGTGTGGATTGTCATGCTTTGACACTATTGAGGTTTCCCTTAGCCATGTGGCGATCATACAGTAGTGATCAGGTATGATACTAAAGCATGCGTAGTATACATGTTAGGTCATCTGGGAATCGCATACCTTATGAGTAGGAGTGAATATCCGAAAGGGCGTTCCCATAAGAAATGTCTAGTTCTCGTGAATCTTTGCAAAGTGGGAGTAAATGAGTTATTCCGAGAGAGCTTGATATCCAGATTATGGGATACGATCAAGATATGATCGTATGGATATTACTACAGCGATAAGATTGTATTTACACGCTAACCGAGCACATGAAAACTATTAGTCATTGCGTATTGACTCTTCCGATTATTGGGGGTCATGGACGTGTTTCTAGACGCTATCTATGATCGTTAGAGGTGAATGGCATTTTTTTAATTGCACCTTATGTCTATGGCCAACATATTCGAAAGCCTATCGGGTCACACACATATAGATATCGAGTCGGATTAAAATGCGGTTATAGTTGATGACCAAATAAGGAAAGTTTTATCTCAAGACTATAAAGGTTATAGTGGAAAATTAATATGGTGGTATTTATTTATTATTAATAAATTAAATACAAGATATTAATTATATTGATTAATTAAAGAATATTCCGGATGTCAATTTAGGCATATGGGGCGCAGACTATAGTGTATTAAGATACAATTGGATTGTGTAATTTAATTAGTAAGATTACCATAATATTAATAATGGATATTAATTGATTTTTGAAAAAATAGAATTATGGTAATGAGATAAAAATATTCAATATAAGATATTGGCAATATCTAGATTTACTTAATATAAGATATTAAAATAAACGAGATAAATCAATTATAGTGATTTTCCTTATTTTATTAGAAAAAAAGTTCTTCTCTCTCATTAATCGACTAGGAAGATTCTCCCAATCAGTTTGGGAAGACATTGGGGTGCCACTTTCCCCTATAAAAAAAGGGGTTGACTAACTCTTTTATACAACATAATTCCAAGAGCTAATAGTTCTTGAGAAAAATAGAGAGCTTCTTAGAGAAAGTATTGTGAGGGAGAAAAAGGTCGATCTAGGAATCAAATTTATCTGATAGCAATCCGGGAGGATTCCGGCGAGGTGTTCGTGTGGATAACTGATAGAGGCTGGACATTTGGATGGCTTGCGCGCATCTACTTCTTCCGGACGGTTAAAGCTTCGATCTGTAAGATCAAGAAAGGTATAATATTTGTCCTCCTTGTTATATGTTTATTGCTTAAACGAAGTCAATGCTTGGATCGGAAAGCAGATTTTTATTTTCCGATGTGCTACTCGTTTGATTTCCTAACATGAATATTCGAAAGGGGCCTTCTTATAAGGAATGTCTTATTCTCACGAATCTTTGCAAAGTGGGAGAAAATTAGTTACCTTGAGAGAGTAGGATATCCAGATTATAAGATACGGTCGTTGATGTTTGACACTCGACGTACGACCGTAAGGATATTAATACAGCGATAGGATTCTATTTACACGGCAACTGTTTCATCTGAAAGGTAGTAGTCATTGCATTTGACTCTTTCGATGATTGGGGGTCACGGTGTTTGCTAGACGCTATTCCATGATCGTTAGGTATGAAGGGCATTTTCATAATTTGCACTTTGTGTCTACGGCCAATATATTCGGAAGCCTATCGAGTCACACACATAAGAACATCTAGCCGGATTAAAATGCGGTTATAGTGATAACCAAATAAGGAAAGTTTATCTCGACTATAAAGTGTTATAGGGGTAAATTAATATGGTGATATTTATTTATTATGAATAAATATAATACACGATATTAATTATGTTGATTAATTAAATATACATATAATGTATATGTATATGTCGAATATATATATATATGTGTGTGTCTGTGTGTGTGTGTGTGTGTGTGTGTGTGTGTGTGTGAGAGTGAGTGTGTGTGTGTGTGTGTGTGATATACATGTATTTTGCAAATTAATTAATCATAGTATTATATTAATTAAATAATATTCAGGAAGCCAATTAAAGGCTACATAAGGCACAGATTTAATGTGTATAAGATACACTTGGATTGTGCAATTTAATTAATAGTATTATCATATATTAATATTAGATATTAATGACGATAGATTTGCACAAATGTGTAAATTAATTTATGGTAATATAGTAAGGTATATTCAATATAAGATATTTCCAATATATATCTTGGAAAAATATTTAATATAAAATATTGAATATGGATGAGATAAATCAATCAAATATATTATCCTTATTTTATTAGGAAAAATGTTTTCTTTCACCTCAATCTACGAGGAAGCTTCTCCCAATCAGATTGGTATAGCAAAGGGGCGCAGGTTACCCTATAAAAGGAGAGGCTTAGCTAGCTCTTTTGTACATCATAATTCCCAGAGACTAATAGTTTCTTGTGAAAAATAGAGAGCTTTTCTAAAGAGTTAGAGAGAGATAAAAGGCCGGTCTAGCAACCGGATTTTTCTAGTATCAATCCAATAGTGGATTCCGGCAGGTTGTTCGTGTGGACTAGCGGTAGAGGCCGAACGCTTGGGCGGTTCCATTCACCACTACTTTCTTTAGATTGTCAAAGCGTCGATTTTTTAGATCAAGCAAGGTAACCACCGTCTACTATCTTATTATGTTCATTGCTTAAGCCAAGTCGATCCTGGTTAAAGGAAATAAATTTTTGAATTCTGCTGCGTTCCCGTGTAAATTTCCTAACAGTGGTATCGGAGCGAGCTTCGAGTTTAAGTAATCAGCATGTTAATTTGCGTAGTTAATTTTATCGTTTAAATCACGTAATTAAAATATGAAAGATTTTATTTGCAAAACGATACACGAAAAGAAAAAAACAAATCGGCGGCTTGGGGTGATCGGCCGATCGGCGGCGGCACCCCACCGGAAATCGGTGGCCGCGCTGGCGGCTTTTGCTGTCGGCTGTCGGTATTTTGGTGCAACCCCGATGTTTTTTTTGTGTATTTTATGATTCAATATAGTTCATAATAGTAAATGATAATATATTTTTGTTTAATTGGTGTCTTGTGGCTAACTAATGGTTCAAATAGTTTGGACCATTGGGATGCCATATGACATTATTTGGTAATATGATTTGCCTTTAAATAATCTAGGTCATTCCAAATTTTATTTGGAATAGGCCTAGGCCCTTTTCAAAATATTTGATTTTGAAAAAGGCCTAGGCCTAGGCCCCTTTCAAAATTTTGAGTTTGGAAAGGGCAAATGGAGATGCCTTTTGGTAGGAAACCAAAGACATCCATTTTGATTAGGAATCAAAAGGAAAGATACAATAGAGACCTAACTTTAATTTTGATTTATTTTGGAATAGTTTTAATTAATTAAAATTAAAATTGAATTCATTTTAAAATTAATCGTTAATTTTATTCCATCAAAATCATTAATTAATTAAATGTTAATTAGTTAACTGATTAGATAAAATTCTTTAATAGATTAAATGTTAATCGATTAATTAAGACGCAAGTTGTTAGCTTTTAATTTTATCTTTTTCATAAGATTTTATTGTATGAATTAGATATTGTGTAGATATAATATGATTATATGGACCCCGATTGATCATGGACTCGACCAGTAGGATAGATGTGAATGATTTACTTTATGTTGGTTTTCAAATTGTCTTAGGCCGTTATGATGAACGCGACCTAGTTAACTTTCTGAATTTATCCAATTCCCGTTAGCTCCCCCAGTGTGCGGCGGGTGTATTAATTTGTTAGATAGATTATTATGTAACAAGAATGGAGCAGAAGATGGAGGCGAAAGAGAAATAAAGATCCCATTGGAGAATGGAGCATGAAAGATCCTATTGGCGGTTGCAGCTACCCTTAGATTGTGACTCGCAGTTTCGTCAGTTTGTATTCGGCACCGCACTTAGGAAAAGTCCATGATCATACCGGTTACTTTACGCATTTATTTATTTTGTGCTTGTATTTATTTTATATGATACGATAGATGCATGACTAGGCACAATCTAGATAAATGTGTAGGATGTATATCTATAGAGATAGATATATTTGATGAGACCATAATTAAAATTAATTAAGTAAATTAATTTACATAAATACTTCCACAACCAAAATCAAGTCGAAATATTGTCTTCCAATATTATAACGACGGTGAAGAGCTCTTGTTTGGGTCCAACTGATCGACCACCACCGAGAGTTGACCTACCTCGGGTATATCGTCGTTATTGAGACATGATCGTATGCGATCTCGCGAATATTGGGTTATGACTTGACTAGAGTGTTTCGGTGATTGGCCACCGACCGGCCGTCTGACTTTAGAGACAAGGGGTTGACTAACACATAGTGATGTGAATCGTCGAAGAGTTGACTAGTCAACCACTTAGAATTACATAGAGATGTGATAGGTAAAGAGTTACCTACCAATCGAAATTATCTTGGTTGATCGACCACCGCCGGGAATCGAGGTAACTAGATTGGATCTCAGCCACTAAAGAATTTTAGAAAAAATCTTGAAAGTCAATTAGGAGTAGTTGACTAGTGGGAGCAAAATCATAAACCATAAAACCATTTTTATTTTGTATGTATAAACAACAACACTCTTTTATCTTTATTTTTATGTTGTAGTTTTTTAGCAAACTTTCATTTATGTTTTTAATTCTCGATTAGTAAAACCAAATTATGAATGTTACCATTTGAGAAACGTTCTCAAGTATGGTTAAGTAATTTTAATCCTTTTAAATAAGGAATGACACGAGCAACCCCGTTATAATAGTTAGAGACAAGGAAACTACATACATGATGGAGTGCTCCAAGACTTTAATTAATAATGAAAACGGAAGCTCATGATGTGATTAAATCACTTCAAATAACTTTCAACGAATTAATCATATATTGGATATGATCCAATATGATCACTCTGTCATACGATGACAATTAATTCAAACTTTGGATACCATCGAATTTTGGAAATGTTGTTTTCAAGATTGTAAGATTTAATTATCGACTTAATCATTGCTTGAAGGATGTTTAAAATGGTTCATGTTTTGAATATGATTCAAAAGGTTAATAAACCATTTAATACACTTCGGATTTTCTTTATGAAAGAAGATTAAAGACATAGCTCTTGTGATTTTTCTTAAGTCTTATGAAGACTGAAGTAAGAAATACTTACAAGTGCTTAAGGGACTAAAAAGGAAAGTTAGGGCATGTGCTTAAAATAAGAGATCTTATCGAAGTCTCTATTGTAGGCAAGTGTGTTGAGATGAATCTATCTAACTTCAAGTCAACTCTTAGATATATGATATCTTACGAGTATGATTGAATTAGAAGGATTATGTATGGAGTACACTAAGATACGAAAGGTAAAGCAAACGTTGCAACATTTTATGAATCTAGTAGACTGATAAAGGAACTAAATAAATGTTGTTGTGTTCTGGTTCTTATGAAGAACAAGAGTTCAGTTATTTGTTAGGATTTAGTAGACATATTCAATTGTAATGAAAGAATGTTGTTCCGATAAGGTTGAATGGTCACTGAATCTAACATACTAGATTGGTGTCACTATATAGTTGATATAGGTGATGAAATCTCAAATGAGTATTTAAATGGCTGTTATCCTTAATATTTGGTGGTCGCTCTAGACATAGTCTCTATGGAGGGGAATCGTGTGATCAAATGTCATTCTGATGACGTCTGAACCATGTGATAATGAATCATGTGGGCAATACATATCTTATCTAAAGATGACTAAAATACCCTTTTAAGAAAATGTTATAAATTCTAGAAAAATTGTCAAGAGCCTAAACATACCGATGTTTGTAGACTTATGACAATCAGTGGCACAAATAATTGTTTATTACTCTCTATGACTATTTATAGAAATAGTCGAATGTTCTCAGTGAAGTGCAACAATTCGGAAAGCCCGAAAAGTTTGAGCTAGTACGAATATGAGATTGATGAGCTACTTAGGAATTAATCTTTAATTGGATTGAAGCAATTAATACCTGAAGGGTGTTTCCAAAGTCGTCTGAAAATTTAGATTCTCCCTTGAAGGATACCATCTTTGGGATACGCAATTAGATTGAGTTCCTAAAATGGAAATAACACTTTATATGATAAAGGTGTGACGTAAGCCATGTGAAGTATCCCTTACGTGTTTTGGAATAGTGCCCTAATATGATACATATACTTAACCGAGTTCCAAAGAATAAAGGTTGAATAAATTCCATATCAGATATGGAATCGATGACATCAAATCCATCTTAACCGATGATTTAGGGTTTCATGCTTCTGGCAAGCAGGCATTGTCTGATAGCTTGGAGCATAGTATGAAATATGCACCTTTGTGGCATATCTTAGCAAGTACGCTAGATATTATTTACTTACCCATGGAGCAAAACCGTTTGTCTCCAAACATGTTGTCTTCTAGAGGAAGTGTCTCTTCCAAAAGAGACAGTGGGAGTAAATGAAATCTCAAAGGTAGTTTGAGAACCACAAGAAGATATTCAACCGTTGGAACATGAGCAAATGCCGTATAGCGATGAAGTACAGAACACTACACAGCGTACACAAGTATTCTATGAGTCTGCAGATGACCACACGCCTGAAAGGCTACTGGTATGTTCAGCTTGAAGAATGAAGATCTCACAACTTATGTAGGAATGACTGAAAGGCAAGATTAAGATATATGGCTTGGAGCCATAGTATCTGAAGCAGATTCCATGTATGACAACCGGGTTATGAACCTAGTCTGACTTACTTGAAGGGAATGTCTTTGAAAGGTGTAGCGGGTCTTTATGAAAGATCAACATGAAAAGGTAATAAGATTACTAGTTAAGCTAAGTTGATGGCTAAAAGGCTATGAGGCCAAAACCTTGTGATTACCTTTATGCTACCAGCTATGCATAATGCTATTCAGAAAGTGCTTGTTGTAGATACGTATCATGGCTATATGATAGTGTTGAAAACGTTGGGCCAAAGGCTTGATGTTTATAGACAGTAACGTGATGTGTGAGCTCATGAGATCTATTTATGGACTCAAACGGGTTTCTCTTTATAAGCTCTTTACTTTAGTAATCAAAAGAGTTTGATTTGATCAATAGTGAAGACATGCCTAGTGTACAAGAGGGTTAGTGGGAGTGTTACAGTTTTGATCAAGGTATTGGATATTCTTCTCGGAATCAACACCCCATGTCACAGTCAATTAGTGTTGGTAGTTCAAGGTCTTTATGAAAGCTCTTGGAATGGCAGTTCTTATTTTAGAAATAAAAATCTATAGTGATAGATTTGGATACTGCTTGATTATCACAGTTCACCCGCATAGATGAGATGCTAAAAGATTTTAGCATAGACCATATCAAGGAATACTGCTAGACAGTGTTCTTGAGGTCAATCTATGATGACGTCAGCCCTGAAGATAAGGTGAAAGATGATACTTATGAAAGGTTCACTTTGCTACTTCAATAGGATCCATCATAAGTGTCGTGAGTTAAACCAGATGTTCATACTGCATGAGGAGTCATGAGCAAGCATGAAAGTGATTCTGGTAAATGTCGAGTATACCCTTAAAGGTGTTAAGGATGGGTTCTTGGTTTATTGAATCTTGGAATCGAATAAACGTAGATATACAGATGTATGCCCTAATCTTATGAAGATAGTGGGAGCTACAGTCTAGGTTTGTTGTCACTTTGATTAAGTGATACAGTGAGCTGGAAAAGTTCTTAGCTAGAAATCACTAGAGATTCTACAACTGGGCCAAAACACGGTATATGCCTTGGAGTCGCAGCAGGAGCAGTACATGGATCTTGAAGGTTCATTCTTGAACCATCTACTGTTCTTCCACCTTTACTATATAGCTGATATAGTAGTGGATTCATTGCTTGGAGCAAGGACCAGGGTCTCGTCAGAGATTCATGTGTGTGTTGAGGCAGTTCCCTTTGACTTAGTCATTTGGAGCATGACATGAGGATAGTCTGAGTCCCCACGGATAGTGATCCGTTCACGCTTAGGGCTGGTTGCAAAAATATTGCATGAGATTCTTATGTTTCAACTTGGTCTTGTGTGTACGAGTGATTGGTTTTAGGCCAAGTGGGAGATTGGTGAAATAGTGTTTTAAACCCAATCGGGTTGGACCGGATCTGACCGGGTCGGATCATTTCTACTATTTCTTTATGTTTATACATATAATAAATGGCTTACTATTATTATATATTCTGTTTATTTATATGAACCAATTTGTGATTGTATATATGATGACGTCTCTAGTGTCAAACTATGAAAGAGAAACCATGATAGTGATTATGGTTGATGAGATCTCACCTCACTTTAAAAGGTTTGATACTTAAATGTCTCTAGTCGTATGTGCTATCAAACGGGACATTGATAGTACGATTAGACTAGCACGTATTAGATGTCTTCTATCTTATTGAAGGTAAGGATAGATCTCGTCTATTGAAGTGTAGAGACACTTGGACTGTACGTTGACGTGTATTAGAGATTGCGAACGTTTGACTGACCCACTTGCTTTATTAAGTGTCGCACTATGTTGCGGTTGTGTAATTATCCTAAGACCGGAGTCTTCATGGCATCACGGTGTGGATTGTCATGCTTTGACACTATTGAGGTTTTCCCTAGCAATGGGGCGATCATGCGGTAGTGATTGGGCATGATACTGAAGCATGCGTAGGATTCATGTTGTTCGTCCGGAAATCACGCACCCTATTGGTAGGGGTGAATATCCGAAATGGGCCTTCTTATAAGGAATGTCTTACTCTCGTGAATCTTTGCAAAGTGGGAGTAAATGAGTTACTTCGAGAGAGTAGGATATCCAGATTATAAGATACGGTCGTTGATGTTTGACACTCGACGTACGACCGTATGATATTAATACAGCGATAGAATTCTATTTACACGGTAACTATTTCACATGAAAGGTAGTAGTCATTGCATTTTAGTCTTCCAATGATTTGGGGTCACGGTGTGTTGCTAAACGCTATTCCGTGATCGTTAGGTATGAAGGGCATTTTCGTAATTTGCATTTTGTGTCTACGGCCAACATATTCGGAAGCCTATCGGGTCACAAACATAAGAACATCTAGCCGGATTATAATGCGGTTATAGTGATAACCAAATAATGAAAGTTTATCTCGACTATAAAGTGTTATAGTGGTAAATTAACATGGTGGTATTTGTTTATTATGAATAAATATAATACAAGATATTAATTATGTTGATTAATTAAATATACATATAATGTATATGTCGATATATATATATATATATGATATACATGTATTTTGCAAATTAATTAATCATAGTATTATATTAATTAAAGAATATTCCGGAAACTAATTAAAGGCTACATGGGGCGCGGATTTAATGTGTATAAGATACACTTGGATTGTGTAATTTAATTAATAGTATTATCATATATTAATATTAGATATTAATGACTACATATTTGAAAATATGTGTAAATTGATTTATGGTAATATAGTAAGATATATTCAATATAAGATATTATCAATATATATATATCTTGAAAATATATTTAATATAAGATAGTGAAAATTGATGAGATAAATCAATCAAATATATTTTCCTTATTTTATTAGAAAAAAGGTTTTCTTTCTCCTCAATCTACTAGGAAGCTTCTCCCAATCAGATTTGGATAGCGAAGAGGCGTAGGTTACCCTTTAAAAGGGGAGGCTTGGCCAGGTCTTTTGTACATCATAATTCTAAGAGACTAATAGTTTCTTGTGAAAAATAGAGAGCTTTTCTAGGGAGTTTAGAGAGAGAAAAGGCCGGTCTAGCAACCGGATTTTTCTAGTAGCAATCCAATAGTGGATTCCGGCGGGTTGTTCGTGTGTACTAGCGGTAGAGGCCGAACGCTTAAGCGGCTCCATGCACCACTAATTTCTTTAGACGGTCAAAGCGTCGATCTTTTAGATCAAGCAAGGTAACCACTGTCTACTATCTTATTATGTTTGTTGCTTAAACGAAGTCGATCCTAGTTAAAGGAAATAAATTTTTGAATTCCGCTGCGTTTCTGTGTAGATTTCCTAACAAAAACATCATTCACTACGTTGCCCTCATCATGCCTAGAATAAACGAAGGATGTGGTCTTATCTGCCAAATTGTAAACCTCTTGCATCACTGTCCGACCCTCCCATGCTTTCTTCCTTATCTTAGCACGAATGTTATAGATCGCCTTCTGTGACGTACAGTTTTTTCCCATCTGTATCTCTCAACATACGTAGTATATTTCTTGGCAAAATGCCATTTCGAGTCATTGTTGCAAAGCATGGACTTGTTCTTTATCGATCCGACCAAGGTATGCATGGCCCTCGTCATACTTGAATGTTTTGTGATTATGCACACCATTCACTACTTTTACGGTCCACACCGCCTTAAATGTACCCTTCTTGGTTTTCAATACAAACGGACATTTGCATTTCCTTGTGGACGATTCCCTTGGCTTATTCTTTCCGGTAGTGCCAACTTTTTTCTCGTACTTTCCTCCTTTGCAATGATCCATTGGGAATCCACCCATCTCACATTGGAATGTAATGAACGGTGTCCGCTTTCCGGTCATATTAGATCTCATTTTCACAATGACGACATCATTCGCTCTTGCTAATGCCTTGAGGTGTTTGGTGACGGCTTCATGCGAATCAAATACATGTGAACAATATATAAATGTAATTAAAACAAATTCAAGTTTGAAATGCACAAACATTGAAATAGTATAAGTTTTAAAGACATACTTGATCAGTTGTAAAAATTGAAGTCATATCGACTAATAACTCTTCAGGTGACTCATCCCTCAATGCAAGTGTGGTATCTTGATGACTCTTAAGATTTTATTGATCTTCATCAATCATTTCATCAGCCAAATGCGACAAAAGAAATGTACAAATAAAGTCATAGTCAATTGGGATGAGAATAACATAATAACATATTGACTTAATGGATTCTTACCTTAAAATACTCGTCGTCGTCATCTTCTACTGCCCCCGCATCGTTGCTCTTGTCCTAATTTGTATCATCGCTTTGTTTCTAGGGATTAAATATTAATAAATACAAGTAAATGGTTGTTCAGTACACATGGATGGAAACATGTGAAAAATGATACAGAACATCGGCAGTATCGATGTTGATTCGGCACAACAAACGCCAGCATCACTGACGTTATAATGACATCAGGCAGAATTTACTCATCGATTAGAACGTCATTCATATCAGCGTCCTTTATGCCCTACAAACGTCATCAGTGCTTGCATTTTAACAACATCATATATACTGACGTTCCCTATGCAAGATGAACGCTGGTGGTGCTGACGTTTAGGCATTACATGTATACACTGTACTGTGTGGAAGAACATCATCAACGCTGACGTGTATTTGCAGAAATGGGCGTCGTTGTGGGTGGCATTCCCTACGTCTGGCATGGACGCTGCAAGACATAAAAGAACGACGGGGAAAGCCCTAGGGATGATCGGAAAACGTGAAATAGCCATAATTTCTTCCATATATGAATGTATACCATGATAATATGTGTGTAGCAAGTTTACCCATTCACTTAACTCACACATTGAACATCAAAATATGACTTTTGGATCAAGAAATTACCAAATTTGAGGGGTTCATCTTCTTCTCCACTTGGCTTGAAAATGGTATATTCCACATTGCAATTCATTTGTTGATTGATATAAGTTGACTCAAGATGATGACCTTTGAAACTTGTATTGGATGATGGTGTTGTATTGGATGATGGTGAAGGTTCCATAGATTTTTTGGGATGATGAATATGATGAAGTGAGGAAGATGATGAATGGGGAAGAAGATGGAGTTTTTTATTGGTTTATGGATGAAGGTTTTTATGTTTAAGATTATTAATTTGTATTAGAATTAAGTTTGTAGATGAATTAAGTTGGAGAGAAACAACTGCACCTTCAACAAAGTCAAACCCACCTTCAAGAGTATTGATATCCAGGTTGAGTCTTTACTGGATGAATTCCACAAAGCGATTGGAATTGACTTCATCTCTGAATGTCCTTGGGTTTTTCCAACAGACTGGGTTAAACTAATTCCGGGCTCCTTCAAGGTGAATGTGGATGCATGTCATAGAAGTGGTAGAGGCTCTATTGGCATAGCCATACGGAATCATGATGGAGTCCTGATATCCGCAATCTCTAAGGATTTGGGTATTTCGGCTACTGTTGAATTTGTAGAGCTAATGGCGATCCTTGAAGGAATGAGAGAATCAGCAAGAATATGGAGCGGTAATGTAGAAATTGAATTGGACTCTGCGGTTTCCATTGCATGGATTCAATTTGAAGAAGAAGATCTTACCACTGAAGGGTCAATCATGCAAAGAATCTGAAAAGCCAGTAAACTGTTTAAGCAATGCACTTCTAGGAAAATTTCCTGAAGTTGTGTTAGGAACATTTTATTATGTTTTGATGATGGCCATACTAGCTGTTATAGCAAGCCTGAAATAAGTTAGAATTCTCTGTATAAGTCTTTACTTAGAGTCTGACATGTTGTATAAGTTGAGTCAGACAAGTATTGTACTAGTTGGTAGGACAGCAAAGTGAAAATGCACATTCGGCAGAGTGAAGCCACCAAGCACCAAGCAGAGATCTGAGAGAAGGGATTATGATCGACTTATAACCAAGGAAATCTGTGATAACCTTGGATAAGTCTAAGTTATGAAACTCAATATTCCAATATGGTGTACACCGATCTCACCCAAATCAAGGATCGGTGAAGTATAAAGATTCTCCTGAAACTAAAGCAAAGAAGAAAACAATGAATCGGCCGAGTACACCGATCGTCCGGCAAAGAGAAAACAAAACGCGAAGAAAGAACTAACGGCTAAGTCGGAAGGCTCACTCCACCGCTTCTACTGACGCGGTGAAGAGACACTTACAAGATCGATTTAATATACATTGAAGATTCAGCAGATCATGCATTAAATGCACAATCATTAAAGGATCAATCAAGGACGGATTTTCTCGCTATACATTTGAAAGAAGAATCCGATCATCAAAATCAAGAGAATACAATTAAGGGGAAATCAAGAATAAAATCAAGGATTATTCCCTCATTAATATAGCCAACGGACGGAATTTCAAAATCAAGGCTATTCAAGGCTATAAATAGAAGGCATTGACAGAAAAAAAATAACGATTCGTAAAAAAAAAAAAGCGAAACTCTATCAATTAGAAAAGCCTTCTCTCGAACTTACAAGGATACATCTAGTGATCAACTCAAATATCGAACTACAAAGTCATATTCGTAATTGAGATTGATCAAGCAAGTGCGTGAATCACATTCACATCAAATCAAGCAAATCAATCGAGGCAATCTGAGAAGGAGTTGAAACTGTGATAGCCGTTGAAGGATTTTGATCTCAAGGAGCAAGAAAAGGAAGATCAATCATCAAGCCGCTGCGAGTCAAGGAGTGATAGTCTTGTAGATTGTGAAGCTTGGGAAGCCAAGGACAATCATCTTTGTTGTATCTGTGAAAAACAATAGTGAATTCCTCCGACCATCACGGAGAGAAGAGTGGATTAAGGGATTACACCACCTCAAACACTATAAGCCTTGTGTCAATTTAATTTCTGCAATTTACTTTACAGCACTTATTTAATTTGCCTACATCATAACACATATCTGTGATTGTCTAAACTGATTTGAAAACAACATAGTAAGAAGGGACTTATCCATTTGCCCAAAAGCTTTTAAAACACAAGAAAAGTTTTGAAACTCCACTATAGTCATTCACCCCCCCACCGACTATAGTTTCACCTTCTCTGGGACCAACAATTGGTATCGGAGCGGTGTTCCTAGTATCGTAACACTGCTCGGATCTAATTTACGTAACAAGGAGATCACATATTTTCAAAGTAGTTTTCAAATCAAGTTTTTCATTCACTTGCCATTTTATCTTCAATTGCAGATCGATGGATTCCTCAAAATTCTTGTCAAAAGTACTGCTTTCAATGTTAATAATTTTGATGAATATAAAATAAGAATGTTATCTCATCTTGCAAAGAACTCATGAGGAGATCTTTGGATGTAATCAATGACGGCCCAATCATGATCACTACTTGTGGTAGGCACGAGGCGAGCGATCAAGGAAAGGAGATAGACAAACCCAAGAAAGATTGGACCAAAGATGACGGGAGAAGAGCAAACCTAGACTTTGTAGCAAAAGATATGATCTTAAAGACTCTAGAAGCGACAACATGTTCATGAGAATCAAAGATCGCAAAACAAAGAAAAGGAGATGTGGGACAAACTATCATTGATAAATGAAGGATCTCAAGCGATCAAAGAAAACAAATTATATGTTGCAAAAGCAAATTTGAGAACTTTAAAATGAAGACTGGTGAATCCATTGATCAAATGGACAATGATTCTCAAGCATCATCGATGAACTCGCAATGCTTGGACACACATATCCACAAAAAGAAGTATGCTTGAAGATCTTGAGAGGACTACCTGAAAGATGGAAGATCATAACATCGATGTCGGAGGAACAACAAATCTTGCAAGCACCGACACTCGACAACCGATGTCCCAATTGAAAGCTCATGAATTTGAATTGAACGGTGAAGATGGTGGTCCGGCGAGAGACACACAAAATTATCGCATTAGTTGCACCTTCAAGAAAGTAACTTTGCGAATGCATCGACAAAGAGACACAAGAACTAAAAGAATGTAGCTTTATTAGTTAAACGTTTTGACAGTTTAAAAAGAGCCATTCAAGGGAAATTCAACATCAAACAAAAAGTCAAGCTCAAACAGAGACATGAAGAAGAAAGATGATGAATACAGATGCTTCAACTGCAATAAGAGAGGTCACTTCAAGGCCGATTGTCACAAAGAAAATGACAAAGATGATGAAAAGAAGAAATTCAAAGCATCCGAAAAGAAAGGGCAAGAAGGCACTTAAGGCGAGAATCCAAAGAAGAAAAGCATGAAGAATCATCGACAATGACTCGGATGATAGTGATGAAGAAGACAAATTTAAAATGAAAAGGCATGCCTATGCCTCATGACCAAAGAATTGGATGAAGACAAAAGTGATAGTTCGAGACAATCGAGGAAACAAGCCTATGTTTAATGGCTAAAGAATCGATGAAATCGAGGTAACATCTAGTTTCATGTTCTTCATCTAATGCATTCACATCTAACACCGCACAATCCTCTAGTCTTCCATTAGATACAGCAGACCTAGTCCAAAATCTCATGACTAAATTTGATGAAATTGAAAAGAATCATGAAATTCTGGAAAAGGAATGCAAGGATCTAAGAAAAGAGAATAAGAGGTTAAAGAAAGAACTGGATAAAACAAGAGCTGAATTAACTAGTAAGGAGACCTACTTAAATGATCAACAAAAAGCAGATGACCATACATCCATTACCAATGAGATCGATTAAGAAGAACTCCTCACCAGTAAAGGTAATCACTGCACCACTAAAAGCACCAGCTTACAAACCCTCAAAAAGGTTTGGATCCAGATCTGGTCTTGGCTATAACAGTCAGGATGAACGTAGGGATAATAGTCAACACAATTCTAAATTGAGGACCACTAATGGACCAAAATTTAGAAAGGGACAGACCATGTCTCCAACAGATCATCCTGTTCCAGTGAAGTCAAAACCCACTGTAGTGAAACAACAGACTAAATCCTCATTCCAATCATACAAAAACAACAGACCATCCCGAAGGTAAAGCGCACTTTTTCCCTCGAGAGGATGATTGGAATGTCACACCTCCAAAATACAAGAGGAAACCATTCCACAAAATGCATCATATGATTAATAAAAATCAATCTAGCTATGTTCCTAGACACATGAAGCAAGAAAGGTTTCCTATTGCATATTGGAAAGTGAAGAAGGATATAAATGCACCAAAAGGTGGAAAAAGTATCGAATACCTTCAGTAAAATATTAGAAGCTATTCTCATGCCTTATACATATGAAGTTGATGACTTCAATTATCCAAAGAGAAGACCTTTTGGATACATACTTGGTATGGGAGGCATGATCACTATGAGATATGGACCCAAACAAAGTGTTGGGTACCCAAACTTAATTAATCTGCTTTTGTAGGATGTCCGGTACATAGGCAAAGTGGATGTTCCGGACACATGACAGAAACAAGAAATGGGTCACCGATTTTAAAGCTTTTGATGGACCCAAAGTCACATTTGGAGGAAAAGAAAACCCTGGCAAGATTAAAGAAGAAGGCACAATACTAAAAACAATCTAAAGATTCAAAATGTGGCATATGTCAAGGGACTTAACTTCAATCTGATGAGCATCACCAATTCTGCGTGACAAAGGCTACAATGTGCACTTCAACAAAGAAGGATGCAAAGTGATTCACAACAAACAAACACAAAGTGGTTCTTGCGGTAAGACAAGACAACATGTATGTGGTGGATCGGAGAACGACCAAGGCGTAAAACATGTCTACTTGTCAAGAATAAACAATCAACAAGCCGGATTTGGCACGAAGATTAAATCACTGAATTTCAAGACCATCAACAAACTATCAAGGAGCAAGTTAGTTGAAGGCACATCAGAGATCACATTCAAGAAAGAGAGTCTATGTGATGCTTGTCGAAAAGGAAAACAAATAAAAGCTCATTCAAATCAAAGCCTCATCAATCTACAAACAAGAGTTCTACATCTACTGCACATGGACTGTTTGGACCAGTCACTCCAATGAAGTGTGAGTGGTAAGAAATATACTCTTGTAGTGGTGGATGACTTCTCAAAATACACTGGACCATCTTCATGAACAAGAAGAAAGAAACACTCAAGAAGCTACCAGACTTGCTTGAGAAGACTCTGAATGAAAAAGAGCTAAAAATTATCAAAATCGATCGATAGAGGCACCTTGAATTTCTAAATGAAATTATCGAAACCTATTGTGAAGAAAATGGAGTACTACATCAACTATCTGCGGCGCAGGAACTCCACAACAAAATGGTGTAGCGAAAGAAGAAACAGAACTCTCAAAGAAGCAATCGAACAATGATTGTTTGAAGCATGCTTGCCAAAGAGATTTTGGGTGAAGAAAAAAACACACGACATGCCATACACAAAACAGATCAATCATCAACAAACATCATGGAAAAACTCCATATGAATTATGGAATGGTAGAAAACCCAATATCTCATATTTTCATATGTTTGGATCAAAATGTTTTGTCTAGAACAGGAATCATCTGCATACCTTTGATGAGAAGGTCGATGAAGCAATCTTCATGGGATACTCAGACACCAAAGAAAGCATTCAGAGTACTAAATAAAAGAACATTGGTGATTGAAGAATCAATACATGTGGTTTTGATGAACCATATACAAATGGTGAAGATCTTCAAGACCAAGAAGAGAAAGTCGCACGAGAGGCAAATCTATACAAATGCAACCATACCAACTACTATCCCGAATCATCTTTTTGAAAATCAAGAGGAGCCACATATCAATACAACAGAGAAGCACTGAATTGAAGTTCATGCTCGGCATGAAGGTATGGAAGCACCAAGTGAAGATCAACTTCAACCGGACCTAAATTGGCTTAGAGACCATCTTGAAGAACAAGTCATTGGAGATATTCACACCGAGTCGAACAAGAAGACAAGCTGGAGCACATGCTAACTTGCTTTCTATCACAAGTGGAACCCAAGACCATAGATGATGCAATCCAAGATGCAGATTGGATCACAACCATGCAAGAAGAACTAAATGAATTTGAAAGAAATGAAGTCAGGAACTTGTTGATGACTGAAATAACCAACATCATTGGTGCAAAATGGGTATTCAGGAACAAGATGGATGAGCAAGGAACTGTTGTCGAAACAAAGCAAGGCTAGTTGCAAAAGGATATTCCCAAGTCAAGGAATAGATTATGATGAAACCTTTGCTCCAAAGTAGCAAGATTGGAAGCAATAAGACTTTTTCTAGCATTTGCTGCACACAAAGACTTCAAAGTCTATCAAATGGATGTCAAAAGTGCATTCCTAAACGGACTTTTGGAAGAAGAAGTTTATGTAGAACAACCTCCTGGATTTCAAATCAAAGGAAAAGAAGACAAAGTATACAAACTCAAGAAGGCTCTCTATGGCCTCAAACAGGCACCTAGAGCCTGGTATGAAACACTGTCACAATTTCTGATCAAGAATGGATTCAACAAAGGAACTATAGACAAGACTCTAT
The DNA here is from genome assembly GCA_026214975.1 of Gentiana macrophylla. Classification (NCBI taxonomy): domain Eukaryota; kingdom Viridiplantae; phylum Streptophyta; class Magnoliopsida; order Gentianales; family Gentianaceae; genus Gentiana; species Gentiana macrophylla. The sequence continues at coordinate 75,350,929 of CM047809.1, read as the reverse complement.
TTAAACTAGAGGAAGGGGCAAGCACATTGCTAGTGCAAATCTATGTTGATGACATAATCTTTGGATCAGAAGATGAAAAGTTGTGTGAGAAATTTGCAAACCTAATGAAGAGCAAATTTCAGATGAGCATGATGGGAGAATTAAACTACTTCCTTGGCCTTCAAGTAAAGCAAATGAAGGATGGCATTTTCATTAGTCAAGCAAAATATACAAGAGATTTGATACACAAGTATGGGATGGACACAAGTGGCACAAAGAGACACACCAATGTGTGTCGAGTCATACTTGGAAAAGATGAAGGAGGAAAAGATGTTGATCGAAAAATGTATAGAGGAATTATTGGATCATTGTTATACTTAATCGCAAGCGCACTCCAATATTGCATTTGCAGTAGGAGTGTGTGCTAGATTTCAAGCTCAACCAAAAGAATCACATCTTCTAGCAGATAATCAAATACTTGAAACTAAAAGGATAATCAAATACTTGAAACACACCATCAATGTTGGCATTTGGTACCCAAAAGATGGAGGATTTACACCGATATCATATTCGGACTCGACTATCTTTGGATGCAAAATAGATAGAAAAAGCACCTCTGAACATGCCAAATGCTAGGAACCGGACTAGTCTCATGGTTCAAAGAAAAAGCAAAACTCTATATCTACATCAACAAATGAAGCGAGAATATATAGCGGCGGTAGTCATTTGTGCACAAGTCTTGTGGATAAGACAACAGCTAAGGGACTATGGAGTCGAAGAGAAAACAATCCCAATCATGTGTGACAACACAAGTGCAATATCTATTATAGAAAATCCAGTATTGCATTCAAGATCAAAGCACATTGATGTAAGACATCATTTTATCAGAGACCATGTTGAAAAGGGAGATGTCATCCTAAAATACATATCCACTCAAGACCAACTGGTGACATCTTCACTAAACCACTCGCTTATGAAAGATTTAGTATGTTGAGAACTCGAGTTAGGGATGATTGAAATTGACTAAGTATCAACGAGCGGCTAATCGAGTAATCGGCTAAGTGACTTCATCAATCGGTACAACCTTTGCCGTTACGGGAGATGTAGCAGTAAGGCACTCGTATCCAAAGCAGAGGTAACTTAACTGATTGTTAGAATAGTTCAATGAAGCGGCTCGATGAAGAACTCATTGGACCGGTTAAGTGACCAAAAAGGCACTTCACCGAAATAAAGACTTGGACAAATTCAAAGTGTGAACAAAATCAATTTTGAATACACGTGGAGAATAAGGAAATTATGGAGGATTATTCAAGACACACGCGTGGCGATCACTTTATGATCATGGAGGTAATTATATTATTTTTTGAATTATAAACTCCTCGATTCCCGGGCTCTATCATTACTTGCCTCAAACCACTCCCCTCTACGCCGAATATCGCGTTCTTCATACACAAAATCACGCCATTATGTCACTAAATCCTTCCATACTCAAACCACGTTCACACTACCCAAATCACACTATATAAACAAGACTTAGAGATTTTCAGAGATCCTTACGCTCTCTTGCAAATTACAACCCTACTCTTGTTTATCTCTATTGCAAACTCAAGTTCATTTTCAAACCCCTCTCCCTCTCAAAAATGGCATCATATTCCTCAATCACTCAAGCTGGGTACGAAAAATCGATTGCCACTGGCTCATTCTTCCAAGCAGAACACTACCTGAAACTGTGTGGAAATGATGAGCATGCCAAAAGGTTGGTAGCAGGCTGCGAAAAACTAAAATTATCCACCTTCCTCAATCCTCCAATAACTGAAGTGTGTTATGAAAGTCTGATTTCCTTCTGGAAATCTGCACAATACGTGCCTGGGCTCCCTCTTGAAGAAGGTGACAAGTTCAAGAAGACAAGATTGTTGCATCCATAAATGGCAAAGACGTGGTGATTACAAACAAAGGTAATCCGAAAACATCTCAAACTTTCAAATAAGGGTCAAGCAAAAGTGACATTGATACCACAGACTTAGATGAATTACGGGCAATCATTGCCAAAGCGGCAAACCAGGATCCACAAAAGTAAATTGTCTCGGATATCCGAGTTGAAGCAGACCATTTAATGAGTTTAGTGCCCTAATTGGCAAAACCATTGAAGGAAAGTTGGGAGCAAATCATGCCATGACAGAAATTAGAATTCGGTTAATGGGAATCATCTATAACAAGCTACGATTTAATTGGGCAAAATACTTCTTTTTGAGAATTAAAAAGCAAATCCAAGGTGAAGTAAAAGCAGGTGAAAAAGGGATAAAAGAGGGAAAGACAATGAAAGGACAATTCTGGGTGAAAAAGTCATATGGGATACAGGTGCACTATCTCATTGCAATGTCTCAAAGTCCCCTCTGTACAACTCCACAGACTGCATGAATCCAAAGTCATGTTTACTTATGTCAAACCACAAAAGAAGGCAGGAGAAGGAAAGAGGAAGAAATCCTCACACAACACCACAAGTCAAAGAAAGAAACAAAAGGTCCGGCGAAGTCTGGAAAAGACAGACTTTGGAAAATTAATTGATGAAGAAGAAGCAGAAGAGGATTCTGACAATGAGGAAGCACAGCAAGTAGAAGAAAATGCCAGTGAGGATGAACAGCATCCAAATGAAGAAAACACTGGAGAAGATGAGGAATCTCTAGAAGAAGATGTACAATTGTCTGTAAACGATATAGATGACCGAATTGCAGAATATCTTGAATGGAAGAAAGGCGATTCAGCATAACAACTTCAAGACCACGACCACATGCTTATCAAGAAACATGGTTATTTGATTTTCCTAGGAATCACAACACTTGTAGAGTACTTGATGAATCACCACTATGGGAATTGGTTGATGCACCAAGGCAAAGATGCTCCGCACCTGCGGGAGACGAATGATGACTCGAGACGGTGGTGATGATGATCATGATGATGATGATGATAATGATCATGATTGTAATGACAATAATGATGGTGATTTAGGTAAAAGCAGAGAAGAGGATGCTCTTGCACCGATGCAATTGATGACACTACTATTCTCCGTACATTTTTGAAACCACAAGCCTCCGGCAAGTCTTCAACTCCAGCAAAGACAGTCACTCAACCGCTGTCTGTCAATGTTCCAGCTAACAGCACAAACATTGTGGACACTGGTTCAGCTGCTGCCACTCCAGTCAAGACAACCCCCGGCATAGAGATAGGGGAACAGCAGCTCAAGCCACACCAGTATACTCATCTACCCAAATACTTGAAGATCTAAATGTAAATGCAGATGTCACTCAACATCAAGACAAGGGCCAGCAAACAGATCCAGAACCAGCTGAAACAAGGCACAAACTCTCTCAGCTGAACACTGGCATTACAAATGAAACTTTTGAGAAAGCGGCAGACTTGTTGGCTGAAGAATTGGAACAGCAAGCAATGTATCTCAGATCCATGACTTCAGCGTTTAATGACAAAAGCTCCTCCATTAAAAACAAGTTTCAAGCCATTGCCGAGTACATTGATGCACAAAACATTATGGTTCAACAACAGGGAAGTCCGATGAAGCGACAACATCAATATCACCAATGATCTTGCAGGCCTCGGGCAACACATTTCCCAAGAAAACGAATCACTGGCAGTAGCTTTTGGCACTAGACTTAGGAGTGTCAATGAGAAATTGAATGATCATAACAATAGATTCACCTCTATTGAATCAAAACTTGACTCTCTGATTGGAACGGCAGAGGCCACCAATAGCATCCTACTCCAAAGAAAGGGATGATCTTTGCCAAAAGGGGAAAATCTGGATAAGCCTGAAGGATCAACTTTCAAACCCCCTAATTTCACTGAAGAACAATTGAGAGCAAGAGACAGAGAAATAAGGATCAGAAATGAAGCAGAAGAGCAACAAAGAAGGATCGAGAGAAGAAAGAGAAAAAGCCACAAAGGAACCTCAGATTGGATTTCCTCATCCTATTCAACGAAGAGATGATGATAGAGACAGGTCCGGCAGACAGCAAAGGCCTGGATCCACCCAGCAAAGAGGATCTGTCAGTCAACACAGATTCAGCACCAGAGGAAACACCAGCAGAGGCAGCAGCAGCTCCAAATATACTAGTGAGCACAGAACTTACACTGGTCACCAAAGCAAAGCAGAATATGATGCGGATGTCTTTGGACCATGTAAGAGAATTTTTTAGAGTACAGGAAGGACTTTATCCTCACCTCTCACAAGATGAAGCTTGGGCTGATTGGCTAAACTATCAGGATGAAAGGATGAGAACTGATATGGCCAAACTCTACAATGAAGTCAAAAGAGAATTTGCACTTCTCAAACAGACCAACAACAAACCAAGTTCAGCCATACCACTATCTCATAAAGGGACCAGAAGACTTGCCAGCCGCACAACAAGAAGATTTCAAATACATGGCAAGATTCTTCAATCCCATGGGGAGATTGGAGAAACAGGAACAGTGGGGTCTCTACAAAAGTCTCAAATTTGTAGACTCACATTCTGTGAGGCTAGGGAAAGACTTGAAAAATATTTTGGAGAACCTAAGGCCAATGAGACCATGCCTGATTTCAATAGACTTTTTGCCAAAAGAGTTTTTCAGGGTGTATCTGAATACACAGCTTTGGCTTACTGGAAGTGGAAGTTTCCAGAAATTGATTGGAAAGACATTGAAGAGGTTCGACTACAAAGTTCAAAAGGTACAAGGCTGAATTAAGCAAAATGTAGTTTGTAACAGTTGAATAAATTCTTTGGATCTCATTGCCCCTTGATGGATGAATAAAATTGTTGAAATTTTGTTATGTTGGTTATTATGAATTTTTTTGATTACTTATGTTCAGGCTTATGAGGGTTTTGGCATCATCAAAAGGGGGAAATTGTTAGGAACATTTTATTATGTTTTGATGATGGCCATACTAGCTGTTATAGCAAGCCTGAAATAAGTTAGAATTCTCTCAGTATAAGTCTTTACTTAGAGTCCGACATGTTGTATAAGTTGAGTCGGACAAGTATTGTACTAGTTGGTAGGACGGCAAAGTGAAAGCAGGACATTCGGCAGAGTGAAGCCACCAAGCACCAAGCAGAGATACTGAGAGAAGGGATTATGATCGACTTATAACCAAGGAAATGCAGTGATGACCTTGGATAAGTCTAAGTTATGAAACTCAATATTCCAATATGGTGTACACCGATCTCACCCAAATCAAGGATCGGTGAAGTATAAAGATTCTCCTGAAACTAAAGCAAAGAAGAAAACAAAGAATCGGCCGAGTACACTGATCGTCGGCAAAGAGAAAACAAAAACGCGCGAAGAAAGAACTAACGGCTAAGTCGGAAGGCTCACTCCACCGTCTCTGAGACGGTGAAGAGACACTTACAAGATCGATTTAATATACATTGAAGATTCAAGCAGATCATGCATTAAATGCACAATCATTAAAGGATCAATCAAGGACGGATTTTCTCGCTATACATTTGAAAGAAGAATCCGATCATCAAATCAAGGAGAATACAATTAAGGGGAATCAAGAATAAAATCAAGGATTATTCCCTCATTAATATAGCCAACGGACGGAATTTCAAAATCAAGGCTATTCAAGGCTATAAATAGAAGGCATTGACAGAAAAAAGAAAATAACGATTCGTAAAAAAAAAAGCGAAAACTCACAATTAGAAAAGCCTTCTCTCGAACTTACAAGGATACATCTAGTGATCAACTCAAATATCGTAACTACAAAGTCATATTCGTAATTGAGATTGATCAAGCAAGTGCGTGAATCACATTCACATCAAATCAAGCAAATCAATCGAGGCAATCGAGAAGGAGTTGAAACTGTGATAGCTTTGTTGAAGGATTTTGATCTCGAGGAGCAGCAAAAGAAAGATCAATCATCAAGCCATTGCTGATCAAGGAGTGATAGTCTTGTAGATTGTGAAGCTTGGGAAGCCAAGGACAATCATACTGTTGTATCTGTGAAAACAATAGTGAATTCCTCCGATCATCACAGGAGAAGAGTGGATTAAGGGATTACACCACCCTGAACCACTATAAGCCTTGTGTCAATTTAATTTATGCAATTTACTTTACAGCACTTATTTAATTTGCCTACATCATAACACATATCTGTGATTGTCTAAACTGATTTGAAAACAACATAGTAAGAAGGGACTTATCCGCTGCCCAAAAGCTTTTAAAACACAAGAAAAGTTTTTGAAACTCCACTATAGTCATTCACCCCCCCCCCCCCCTCTGACTATAGTTTCACCCTTCTCCGGGACCAACAAGTTGTAACAGTCCTGTTGGCCATCTTGCTAGATTAGGGTTTGATTTACCACTTTCCCTTTCTGGATTTTGCAATTGGGGTACCCAACCCCTCCCTATGTAATCTCAACATTATTTGCTAACACTTTCTAATTTCTAATGAAATTTAAAATTCAAAAAATAAATAAATGGATAAATGTATGATGTAATCCTATATTGTGATCATATTTTTGTACAACTAACATTTCATGTCACACACGTAATATTTCGACTTTTCGAAAGAGGACAGACGTGTTTTTTTTACGAAAAATGGAATATTATATTTAATAATTTATGGATTAAGGTTTAATAAAAAGAAAATATTAATTAAGGTAATTTATATTTTTGGGGTTTTATTGGAATTAATTGGTAATTAAATGGAGTTAATGGACTAAAAGAAAGGAGGTTTTATTTGGGGGAAATAACTTCCCATTAAGAGGGGAGGTTGTCAGACAATAAAAAAGGCAAGGAGAGTTCAAACTCTGCAAAGGAAAAAGAAACTGAAAGGCAAAGGGAGACTCCTCCAAAATTCTCTCAAGTTCTTGGTCAGTTTTCAGAAATGATTGAAGTTTCGGAATCAGCGAAAGAAGGGCTTCATTTTGACACAAAAAAGTGGAAGTTTTAGAAAGGTAACGGTTTTAGCCCTAGTGTTGGATTCCTCTCATTTTGTTCACATTTCAAGGCTCCGTTTGGTTGAATTCGTTGTCATTGTTGTTTAGAAACCTTTGATCACAATTAATACTTGATTGATTGTTGATTAACTAGTTTTTCTTGGAGTTGTTCAGAAGTGTTGTAGTGTTCTTGTTGTATTGATTTGGTATTTCTTGCAATTAAGGTAAGAGGCTTTTCCTAATTAGTAAATACGGTTTTCTAATGTTAAGGTTGAGTTTTAGTGATGAATTGTAGTAAGAATTCATGTTTATGTATTTTTCTATGCTATGTTATGCTATATCATGTTTAGAACATGTTTTGCTACTGTTTTGTTGTGTATTTTGATGTTAAACATGTTTGGTTAGGGTTAGAAATCGTAAAAGTGCAGAAATCTGCATTTAGGGCAGTTTCAGCTCTTAATGTGCACGCATAGAATGTAATGCGTGCGCATTGTCAGACCAAAAAGTTGTAAAACAGATTCAACGTTGTTTACACCCGCACATTGGCGAGCATTCGTGAGTATTGATCATCCAGGAAGTTCAATGCGCACACATTGGCAAGCATTCGTGATCATTAGGCCAATTTTTGGTGTCTAATGTGTTTTAAGCTCCGAGTCCAGTTTTAGTTTTTGTTTCTTGATCTAATAACATTAAATGAACATGAACAATCCTTGATTAAGCTTGTGATGCGTTTAGTTCGGGCACCGAATGGATTCTTCATAAGAGTTGAAGTTCGGGACCGTCGGAAGGGTATGATTGGCTTGTGCTTTGATGAATTAGCATTCATAAATGTCTGTGTATGTGCTAGGATGTTGTGTCCAAAGTGTCTTAGGAGAGGGAGTGGAAGGAGTAAGGGAGCTTTACTTGAAAATACTTAGGTGGCTAGTTAACCATTAATAACAAACATACTTGTGTAGTTAAAAGATTAAACGTCATGTCATTCTTGGTAAGGCACAGATCTATATCGGCGATGTGTGGGCATTCTGAAGGTGAACAACACTGCTAACCTCTAAACGGCTGAGTGGCAGAGGAACTTTACGAAACGTGTATGCATACCGGGGAGAACTCGGGGCTATCGGTGTAACCCACTGTAGTCGGCAAGGATATCTTCATGGTGGATACACATCATGGTAGTGCCTTGAGTGCTGATGTAACAAAGATAAGCTAAGATAGAAAACCAATAGTCATGAAATGTTGATGAGCATGAAGTGAACCCTAGAGTTGAGTCAGTCTCATAAATATAACTTTATAATCATAATAATAACCTTTTCATTGTAGAACTTAATTAGTCATTAGCTTCTTCTTCATTACTAAGTACTTTGTACTTACCTCATTTGCATGTTTGTTTTGTATGCATTGTGGGGTGAGAAGACGAACAGGTTGACCAAGAGTTTGTTGACGACTTTGTGATGATGTTGGTGCCTTGATGATACTTTTACTTTATTTCCTTTGTAAATATTGTAGTAGACTAAGTTGTATTTGTTAGAAAATCAACTAGTTTAACGTAGTGGAATTTAAAATTTGATTTCCGATCCTAAAATCGACTTCGTTTAATACAATAAACACATTAAGTAGTTGACGGTGATTACCTTGCTTGATATAATAGATCGACGCTTTGACCGTCAACGGAGAGTAGTAGTGCGCGCGAGCCGTCCACGTGTCCAGCCTCTATTGATATCCACATGAACTCCTTGCCGGAATCCTCCTTGGATTTCTACTAGAAAAATCTGGTTGCTAGAACGGCCTTTTCTCTCTCTCTAAAGCTCTCTAGAAGAAGCTCTATATTTTTCATAAGAATTATAAACTCTTGGAATTGTGATATATAAAAGAGCTAGCCAACTACTTTCTTTTATAGGTGAAGGTGGCGCCCCTATTGCCTCCTAATCTGATTAGGAGAAGCTTCTAGTGGATTGATGAGAAAGAAAACATTTTCCTAATAAAATAAAGAAAATCACTTTGATTGATTTATATCTTTTTAATTTAATATCTTATATTAAATAAATCTAAGATATTGTCAATATATAATATTGAATATCTTTATCTTATTATCATAAATCTATTTTTCCAAAATCAATTAATATCCAATATTAATGCATGATAATATCATTAATTAAATTGCACAATCCGAGTGTATCTCATACACTTAAATGTGGCGCCTCATATAGCCATTAAATGGCTTCCGGAATATTCTTTAATTAATCAATATAATTACTATCTTGTATTTAATTTATTCGTAATAAATAAAAACCGTCATATTAATTTAATCACTATAACACATTATAGTCAAGATAAACTTTCCTTATTTGGTTATCACTATAACCGCATTTTAATCCGGCTAGATGTTCTTATATGTGTGACCCAATAGGCTTCCAAATATGTTGGCCGTAGACATAAAGTGCATATTATGAAAATGCCCTTCATACCTAACGATCACGGAATAGCGTCTAGCAACACACCGTGACCCCCAATCATCGGAAGAGTCAAAAGCAATGACTACTACATTTCATGTGAAACAGTTACCGTGTAAATAGAATCATATCGCTGTAATAATATCCATACGATGGTATCTCGAGTGTCAGTATATTAACGATCGTATCTTATAATTTGGATATCAAGCTCTCTCGGAATAACTCATTTACTCCTACTTTGTAGAGATTCACGAGAGCCAGACATTCCTTATAAGAAGGCCATTTCGGATATTTACTCTTAAACATAGGATACGCGATTTCCGGACGAGCAAACATGTATCCTACGCATGCTTCAATATGACACTCAATCTCTACCGTATGATCGCCACATGGCTGGGGGAAACCTCAATAGCGTCAAAGCCTGACAATCCACACTGTGATGTCATGAAGACTCCGGTTTCAGGATAATTACAGAACTTCCACATATTGCGACACTTAATGTAAGTGGGTCAGTCACGCATTCTCTAATACACGTCCACGTATAGTCCAAGCGTCTCTACACTTAGATAGACGAGATCTATCCCTATCTTCAATAAGATAGAAGACATCCAATACGTGCTAGTCTAATCATACCATCAATGCCCCGTTTGATTGTACATACGACTAGAGATATTTAAATATCGAACTTGTTACAGTGAATAAAGATCTTATCAACCACAATCAGCATCATGGTTTCTCTATCACAGTTTAATTCTAAGGACGTTACTATATATATACATTCAATAACATGAAGATAAACAAGATATATAATAACAAAAGTGTTTTTATTAATCATAATAAAGTTCTTACATGAACTAAATAGACTGTAACCGACCCGATCCGGTCGGATCCAGTCCAACCCGAATGGGTTTAGGACACCATTTCAACAGTATTTACTTTCAAACTTGTTGTAGTTCCTTTTAAGATCTTTGTAAGACAAATGTTGTACATTTCTTTTTCTAGACATCGTACTTTTGTAAGACTTTTCGTTGTTTTAAGTTAAACTTTCAAACTTTAGTCGGTTTGTATTATATTCATAATGGCATTTATGTTTTCACTCGAGCCTTTTGGGCTTCCGTTTGCTTTATTTTGATACGACGACGTAGAAGCTTGTGTATAATGTTAGATTTATTTAATATTATACGCGCCGAACGTTCTCTTCCGGATAAGGGCTCGGTATCCGGAAGCGGGGCGTTACAGTTGATATCAGAGCAAAGCGTCCTTTAGGCTTCTTAAGATAAGATGGGTGTGACGATTATTTACTGTTGATGAGGAACTACTGGACGAGGATTGTGTCGATAAAACTGAATTTGTGGTACAACAACTATTGTTGCCTACTTTTTATGAGAAGACGGTTGGGGGGAAAGATACTCAAAGTGCTCAACGCATGATGTCAAATGATGATTTCAAGTTCGTTTGGGATGCTCATTTGGATGCTAATGCAAAGCCTTTTATGGCACGTACATTATCTTTTAATGGAAAGGACCCAGTTTTTGACATTGATTTATTAACGAAGATTCGTTGACATAATGACGAGAAGGATGATAAGGCAAGTGAAGGAATTTGTGTGTATGATGGTTTAAAAGATGAATTTAAGGTCTATCCACACGGAACGTGAGTGAAATTAAATATTGTGGACGCACCGCCAAGGGTAACCGCATAAGGTGTTGAGGATAACCCAACTTTAAAATATATGCTCCCAGACGTTGAGGCGGAGAAAGAGATTTTTGTGGGGAAGAGCACAAGATATCCACGTTGTTAAAAAATTTGGGAGAGTATTTGTAAGGGTTCTTAGATTGTGTTTTTTTTTTCCCTGATTTTGACTCAACACTACATGGTCGTAATCCTTCCCCTTATTGAGTTTTTCCCTTTGAGCTTTGTTTCTAAGATATTTTAGTGAGACGGGATGAGGTGCTGAGGTGTTATGGAATTTTTGAAGGTGATCGATTATGTTCACCTTTTGTATTTTCTTTTCAGTTTTCTTTAATAAACAATAAGCATTTTTAATATAAAAAAATTAGTGTGAGTATGTGGAGAAATTATAAATTCAGGTCTTTGTAGATTTTTATTTTCATTTTAGGTTGTGTCGGGCGCGACATTTTGTTTAAGTCAGCAATGCGATTGTGTAAAAAAAAGTCTCAATTTTGACGGGCCGAAAAATCCCACGTGCCCGTGGAATACTCCTCAATAATGTTTTTTTTTTTACTTTGCTCCAAAAAAATCACATGCACCGTGGGATTTTTCACCGGGCCCGTGCAAATTTACACGGGCTCTTTTTACACAATTGCACGGGGGACTTAAAACAAAATGTCAGATCTGACACAACCTAAAATGAAATAAGAGGTGCTACAGAGACCTGAATTTATAATTTCTCGAGGATGTGTTGTGTATGGCTGAACTTAGATTGGTTTGGGTGGGTTTGGGTTGGTTTCGAAAGACTCGGGTCGGTTTTTGGGGCGCCATAATTCGTTCCCAAACCAAACCAAACGAAGTCTACCCTAATGGTTTGGTTCGAATTGGTTTCGGTTTGGATTGAGTTGGTTTTGGTTTAACAAGCCTAATCTTAAATATAAAAAAATGTTGTGCCATTTTATTACGAATGTTTTATTGTAAAATTAGTATTCCCAATCACTTATATTGCTATTTTGTGTTTAATCACGTAACATGTAAATATTCTGATTTATGTTGTACATTGGTCATCAGTCTTGTTTCAGAGTTTCATAAAAGGAAATGGATTTTGTAACCAACCAAGCTGACCAAATGAAAAGTAATTCAATTCGTCACAACATCAGCTAAAATAAGAATACAGATTGCTGCAAACAAATTGTAAATTAACTTGTTTACAACATACGATCCGACAGAGAAGGCAATCTTCTAAAGAAATTTAGCGCCGGTGAGGGCGTTCGATCTCTGAACAAAGGATGTCGGAGATAATAGAACCCAAAAGCCATTGCAATCATCTTCGACGGTACTAAACACAGTATGAAAGCAACCACAAAGCACAACCCCAAGAATATCCCCGTTGCACGTGGGTCCCTCCATGTCACCAACGCCTGCACGCGCTCTCCTTGCGTGGCGAAATCCCCTAAGGCGGTTTGGACTCGTGCACCCAACATCCTCAGCTTGTCGTACCTGGCACGTATGACCTCGTTCGGCCTGTTACAAGGTACGAGGTCAAACTCTTCGTCTATCTCATCACGATCAATGGTTTCTGCCAATGAGATTTTTGGATCAAAATGAGGTAGTGTTTGGCGATATCGGAATCTGTAGTTCCACGCGCCAATTGCGAAAACATAGATGGCCAATGTGGGACCAATTAAGTCCGGGAACCACGTCAACATAATTACGAGGAAATGTACAAGGATTGTGGACATTGGGTTCTTCCACGAACGAGTGTCGTCCACCCATTTGACGATATGTATAACCCTGGCGATGATGTTGATGATCCTGAACCAATTAGCCCGGACTTTTCGCATGCTAAAAGAGCATGAGTCTGCATCGAGCATATACGTCACGACCTCTCGACGAAGTGGTGGCTCTGACCGGGACAAGTGGGCCGTGACTATCTTCACGGCTATGCTCCTGAGTGCCTCTTGATGTACAATGCCAAGTGGCTTAACGTGGTGCATCATCGGCAATAAAGGCTGTGAGTACACGTGGAGGAAATCAAGGGTGGGTGTTGAACGTACAACTCGGATTGCTATCTCGATTTCACCCATTTTTTTCAGCCCGCTTTGAGATAACATTAGCAAGGGATACACATTTTTGTATACTTTACCCATGGACAATGTAGATATACGGATACGCACTTTACCCATACGAAAATCGGGCCTGATCGGCTCATTAGGGCCGTCTGATTGTAATATTTCCCAACTATCGAACACACCGATAGTCAACACCGTTGATGGATCGTACATCCTCCAAGTATATTGCTCATTCCATTTCGGGTCCAATCTATCGGATACGGTACGTGTACGGACCCATTTGCTACCATATTTTGCAACGGCATAAGCGTCGGTAGATCCCTTGCCTTTGATCGTCTTCATTGGTAGCAGATTTTTGCAACCAATGATTCCTAACTCAATCGTGCCGACGGGAGGTTTCCACAGCTGTCTAGCCGTAGGACGATAGTCACTACACACGTGAGCAGCTTCGTCCATCACGTGATATCCACCGTCGAAACATAGCCTTAAGTGGACTCTACCTTTGTAAACCCTTGCTTCTTCATTTGGATCTTCAAATGTGAACCACCTTGACGCCACATTCCGGTCATCAACACGACGCTCTATGGATGTGAGGGGCAGGCTGGCAACGCCGATGACGACCGGTCCTTTTGGTGTCCGGTTTTCTATAAGGAAGAATGTTATAACGTTCTCGGTGAAAGGCTCTGCAGCTACGAATATCAAATCCTCGTTCCAAGACGGAGATCCGTTACTTGTAACAGAGAGTTTCGTTCTCTGGACTTGAAATCCCAACTGGGCTTTGATCTGGAGCGTCGATTCTCTCACCGGCGTCGATGACGAAACATCTTGTGCTTCAATAACCGTTGATCTCAGGTACCACAGTTTAGGAGATTGGTACACTTTAGACTTAGAACTTGGACTGCCGGCTGTGTCGGTTTTCCATGCATCAGGAAACGATTCATCGGCTTGAGTCCCTATCCACGTGGCAAGCATCAAGTCTCCTTTAATGGCCCCACCTCCTTCAAGCCTGTACCATTGTGGGGCCAAAGAGCTATCAGGTGGGTCCCTTAGTGGGATCTCACTCACGTCAAAGCATATCCCACCTAAGAAGTTATGCCCTGCCACGTCGACAACCGGTGTTCTTCCTGACGACGTGGCAAGCAAAGGGTCCCACACAGAGATCTCCAAGATCGAAGAAGTATCTTGTGATGAGTCGTGTGCGAATGCGAAAGTTTGATCCCACTCGAACAGAGTTGTTTTCCTAGCTGGCTTGGAGATGACATTGCTGCTGCTGCTACCGGAAACGGCGATTTTTACAACAGGAGATGCAAACGTCGGGAGAGATCGAGCTTTGACGACACGGACGAAGAGATAATGCATCTTTTCGACCAGATCAAAAGCTGAATGTTCCATTTTGCTCGTTTCTGTCGTCGACGTATCTGAGATGAAGCTACTCACCGACGAAACACGGCTAATGGGCTGTGGCCCATTAATGATGTTATTCTCTTTCACTTCCGGTACAGATCTTGAGGCGGCCATTGATGCCATCATTTGTTCCATCCCATTATGTTTTTCTTCGTCTTGCTGATCAGCAGGATTCGAAAGAATCACCTTATCGCTTTTTTCTTGTTGTCGGGCGGTTAATTCGTCTTCAACTACAGCTTTCTCCTTTGTTTCTTCGTTTTCTTTCGGTGGTGATGGTTCTGACGACGACGGATGTAATGTATTGGCCGCCTCATCTGATTTTGGACCCTCAGATTCATTTAGCAGAGATGGTTTCGTTGCAGCTTCGAGAGGCGGAGGCGGAGGCGGAGGCGGGGCCGGTGGTGGTACTGCAGGTTCATCAGTAAAATATATCTTCAAACCAATCTCACCTTGGATCCAACTAAGCATATTCTTCTTTTCCAAAGGATAATAAATCAAAGCCTCTTCACCTTTCTTAACGAACTGGCGAGAGCTCAATCTCACTCTACCAAGGAAGTTGTTTCTAGTGGTTGGCCCGATGTTTTTATCATGAAAAACATCAAGCTCAAGCATGTCTCCCAAAACATCCGACGGTTTCCCGACGTTGAATTCCAAGGTTTCATTCCATACAGGATTCAAGTCACGAATCATTGTCTTGGTTTTTTTTCTTTGGCCATAGTAATCAACAACAGCATATGGACTTGAAGTTCCATGCCCATCTTTTGGTGCAAGATCACGGGCATCCACCACCTCCACAATGAGTTTCCCAACAGTAGCCATTAATTGTGAATTAAGGTGGTCAAGGACGACAAGTTATTTAGTAAAGGTGGATGGAGAACATCCACTCAAGGGGTGTGTAATTTAAGCTTATTCGTTTTCCTTTTTGGTTTGGGGTTGCATCAAAAAGTGCGAAAAAAAAGTGTCAAGAAATTGAGGAAACAGCGCGTCCATAAAGTGAAGAGCAAGTGAGAAAATTTGACAATCTGAGGAGGTAAAGTGTTGGTGGAGTTATTAGCTGGATTCTCAAAAGGCAGAAAAAGGGACAAGGTGAAGAGGAAAGGTGCTTAACTTCGTTTGCAAGCAGGCACCATTTCATACTCTCATTCTAAAGTTAAGAATTTTTTTCCTTTAAATTTTTTTCAGGGAGTTAATGATGAGAAAATTTATGGTATAACGGTGATTCATGGTGTGTATTAAGTAGAGCGTTTTGATTAATTCTTATATCCTATCTCAGTCACAATAGTGGTATGTATGAGTATGAGTATGAGTATGAGTATGAGTATGAGTAATTTGGATTTATCAAACTCCTCTACTTGGTTCACCTCATTAGTCACCGTTGTACCATAACTTTTCTCGTTAATAATAGAGTTACTCTCTTAAATCCACACAATTTCTACACTCAATATAATCTTATGGTTTTGATTGTTTCAAGTTTTTTTATTTTAATTTTTTTACTAGCGAAAAATATGTGGTGAGATGATAATTGTGTAAAAGTTGTGTAGACTTAAAATAGTAACTCTATCGAGTAATCATTGTGTAACAACAAAATGGCGTAATTTCTAAAATTGATTATGATTTAAGATTTATTAACCGTTCCGAGATTCATAAACATTAATGGTATAAAAGTGTGATATGAAGTTAGTTGTGACCAGTTTTTTTTTGTGGAACAAACATTTCTCAAACGGATCAAAGGCGTATTTATTATTATTTTTAGGGAATTTCAATGACGAAATATTTCATCAATTGAATTCAAGATACTTAAATTTTGCATAAAGAAAAACTATTTATTCATTGTCGAAATTCACTAATTTTTTAAATTCACGCCAAATTCATTGTCGAAATTCACTAATTTTCAAAATTCATTGTCGAAATTCAATGATTTTTGGGATTCACTGTCGAAATTCACTAATTTCGGGATTCACTAGGAAGATTCACTGATTTTTGGGATTCACTGATTGTCGCTATAAAAATTATGCAGTTGTCATTAAATTCTCACTATAAAAATATATAATTTGTATTATTTAAAAATATTCCAGATTGTGTCATTATCCTTAATTTCTCATATTATTTATTATAAAATACATAAATATTGTTAAATAATATTTTCATATTGGTAAAACATTAGAAAAAAATAATAAAAAATCACAATTAGAGAAAAATAATAATATTTAGCCACCATCTCTATAAAATCCCGGACTTTTAACTAAGGGTATTTCGGTCTTTTGAAATTAAGTTTTCTTTTCTTATTAGTTTAAGGTTAATTAAGATTTTCTTTTCCTCCAAGACATCTTAAAACCGACTTAGGCTCAGAAAATCTTATAAAAAATACTCCAGATAGTCCTAGACTTCACAAAATTCACTTTTTTCAAGTTTTCAAAAAAGCCTCATTCGTTGTCGGCCCCCATCACCCGGGAAAATGCCCCAGACTTAGTCTTTGGGAGCTTCAGATAGCTTTCCGGGTTTGTTTGACAAATCACAACAGTGATTCCAAAACAGTTTCGATTCCAGCGGTAGTTTCACGCTTAGATTCATCTTGTGAAGGTAAGATTTAATATTTTCGTAGTATTTCTTTGCTTTGGTCATACATAGGTCAGATTCAAAGGGTATTCGTTATGAAAATTAATTGTTGGTTTGTAGATTCACGTAAAATTTGAAAGTTAGTTTGTTGTTCGGTTCGTAGTTCAACTCATCATTAAAGTAAGAAGTTCTTCTTATGAAAATGTTCCGTTTTTAGTTTAAAGATTATGTTTTAAAGTTGTTTTGAATATAGTTTTCTATTAAATTCCACGGAAACGGACATGATTATGTGTTTTTCGGGTAAATGTAATATTGATTCAAAGTCCTGTTTGGTTTTCTAGATACTCTTTTGTGAACTATTTCATGCATTTTGGTTACAAATAGTGGAGATGGGTTGGGAGTTCGATGTTGTTACTGACTTTGTATGCTCAAGTAGGTTATATATGGAATTAACATGAACTTATGTGTTTCTACTTGATTATAGTTAGTGACATTACGATGTACTAAACGGATACCATGGGGTATTCAAAGTATATCTGACATGTGACTAGTTATATTCCTCATGTCCATTCTAAGACGATGTAGCGTACAGGGTATCGTGACCCAGCCTCACGTTGGATGTATGATTAGTCATGTTCCTCGTGTCGCAACATGCCTCCAAGTTAAGCGATTAGTGCTATGTAACGAAACACAAATACGGAAGATGTTGAAATTGTGAATGTGAAAACACAACAGAAAATATAATGCAGAATTCTTATTACTCAAAATAATGAATGAGTTAAGTTACAATGATGGTGATTATGGGGTATTTAAAGCATACACCTCACGAATCAGTTAAAATGAAGTTATAAGACTGTTACAAAAGAATAATTTCCTAGCTACACAATTCAGCTGAGCTGATCGATATTATGCGGAGCTGACTGCGTCAATTGAGCTGAGCTGATGGCTGTGAGTTGTTCAATTGAGCACTCTTATATCAACGTTCCTTTTATCCATTTATTGTCACACACCCTCAACATTCCTTTATCCACTGGAATTTGGCTGAAATATCTTGAAAATGCCTAGCTTCTCCAATAAGTAAGAAAATATTGGTGCATCAAAAGCTTTAGTATGAATGTCAACAATATGCTCCCAGGTACTAACAACCATGAGTTTGATTTGAGCCAGATTTTACTTTGTCCCTAACAACATGACAATCAAACTCAATGTGTTTTGTTCTCGTGAAAGACAAGGTTGTAAGCACTGTGAAGAGCATTAGCATTAACATAAAAGAACACAACGGGTAGCTAAACTGTAATTTCAAATCCCGCAAAATGTAAATGAGCCACCGAATTTCACAGGTAGCATTGGCCATAGCCATGTACTCAGCTTCTGAAGAACTTCTGGAAATAGTTGTTTGCTTTTCTTAGTCTTTCATGATATAAGAGCATCTCCTAAAACATCATATATCCTGAAACATATCTCCTAGTCTCAGGACAACCAATCCGATCACTACAGTGTTGCCTTTTAGAACAAGGTTGTTCTCAGCTGGAAAGAAAATGTCATGGACCGGATTGGCTATTAAGTATCTCAAAAGCCTGTGAGCAGTCTTCATATGATTTTCAGTAGGTTTATCTATAATCTGACTCAATTGTTGAACAACAAAAGCTATGTCATGTCTGATGAAAGTGAGAAATCAACTTTTCAACTAGTGATCTGAATGCACGTGTTATCAACCAGCAGAGCTGAATCTTCATGCTGCAAGGTCTGCTTAGATTCCATAGGTTTTCTGGCAGGTCTGGCCTCCCAAACTCATATACTTTAACATATATTAAAAAAATGTGTACTTTCTTTGAGAGATGGAAATACTCTCCAGTGTTTTGGAAACTTCAATGCCTAGAAAATATATCAGTTTACCAAGATCTTTGATGGTAATCTGTTTGTGCAAATTGTTTATAACTTCTTGTATCAACTAGGAAACTAATAAAGGATTGTCCATAAACTTTGCTGAACAAACTGTGATCATTTTTAGATTGAACAAAGCCTTGTTTTTTTAATGACTCTGTCAGATTACAATTCCATTGTCTGATGGCCTGCTTTAATCCATATAAGGATTTGGTTAATCTGCAAATTTGCCAGATTACAATTCCATTGTTTGATGGCCTGCTTTAATCCATAAAAGGATTTGGTTAATCTGCAGACTTGATTTGGTTTGTTAGTCTTGATTCTCTTGAATCCTAGAGGTAGCGGCGTATAGACTTCTCCATGCAAAAAAAAAAAAAAAAAAAAAAAAAAACACTGTATTGACATCCATTTGATGGGCATGCCATTTTTTGTTGTTGCAGCTTGTCAGCGGAGTTCTGAATGTAGTAATTTTGACAACTGGAGAAAAGGTCTCCAGATTAATCAATCCCATATGTATGAGCAAAGCCCTTTGCTACTAACATGACCTTGTATTTTCTGACTGATCCATCCGGATTATACTTAATTTTGTCTACCCATTTGCAGCCAATAGGTTTTGTTGGTCCCAGAAAAAGTCAAGAACAAAGGTCAGGGGAGGGGGGGAGGGGAGGAGGGGAGGGGGTGAAAGACCTTGTTCACTAGTTTTCAAAAACTCTCAAGGTTAGGGTTTAACCTTTTTAAAAACTCTTTGTAAATTATCCCCTGGATATGGCCTAGTGGTAAAGGCTTTAGGTATTGTAGTGACAGCTGGGCCAAGAGCTGGAGTGTGGAGGTTCGAATCCCGTAAAGGGACGACTTCTTTCAGTTTCTTGGTAAAAGCAACCTCGATTTTGAAATGCTAGCTGTCATCGATTAACATCTCCACTCATTCTGTGGGATCGGACGAGTGGGGACCTTAAGGTTAGGGTTTAACCTTTTTAAAAACTCTTTGTAAATTGATAATGCAACAGAATGCCTTTCTTAAATATGTTTTTCAGAAATATGTTTTACAGAGATTAATATGCGCACACACATATCAAGCTTGGAGAAAAGTGAATCCAAGCTTGTAAACGACATACATAGGAAGATTACAACACAAAATTAATACAATAGATCACGCTTCGCTACAATGCTCAATGAGATCAAAAAGAAGAAAGACATTCCTGTAGGGATGAAAAAAAAAAAAAAGATCAGATTGAGAGCTTAAACTAGGGTACTCGATAGGAGGTTTTTTCTATAATTCGACTCAACACAGAACAATCGTACTATTTCATAGATTTTTCCTGTTTTGGTTTTGTTGCTAAGAGGTTTTAACGAGGCGGGCTAGGTGTCAAAGTTTTCTAAACGTTAGTAAGGCGGGTTGGATCACCTTGTACTTACTTTCTTTCTTTCTTTTTTTTTATTATATAAAAACCACTTAAACATGAAAGCATACAAGAATTGAACAAAAAGCAAGATAATAGGGGCATACTAGTTCTTGGTAAAGTATGATCACAACACTAGAAGATCAATCAATAAAGTATTGAATAGCATGTATAAGTGTGATCAACTTTGAACAAGTGTAACAATCTCAAGTAGGCATATAGACATTTAAGCGCACAACTCCAATCAAGAAGGCTTCACACAAAAACAGTTTGAAGACGATACTTTGACACTTAGACTCTATATACCATATATAAAGATCAAAACATAGGCCGAAAAAGTCTTAAGAACCAATGCATTTAGCATATATGAGTCTCTGCTTGGCTCTAATATGGTGGCAGGTATAAAAGTATTTTCAAACAGTTTTAGTCAAAGAAAACAGAGATATCAAACATTGCAGATCAAGGCAAATATCATGCATATAAGAGGGGGTAAAGTGAAGGAGTCGGAGCTAACCATAGTGATATGAATGTCCAGATCTACTTGCATATGCAAGTAGAACTTGGCATAATGGGAATTCAACAACTCTTTCTTTAAAGAGGACCAGTAAGTGGTTGGGGGATTTTAGCTTTCCTAGCATTCCACTAACACACCATTCGTGCAGGTCGCTATTTATGCGATAAGGAATTTCGCTACCTTAGGATAGCCTTATCTCATTGGTTGGGCTGGTTGAAACCTTTAAAAACAATGTTGCATCAGATTTTTCAAATATGCAATTAGAAGATTCAAGCAAATCAGACTTGCAAACAAGTTTTAAAAACTTTTCCCCTTAAAAGACTGTTGTTCTTGTGACCCCAATTTCACTCACAACTAAAACATGGCAATTTCAGATAGCACAACAAAAACCTTTGCATAAACACGGATGTGCAATGCATCATAACAAGCCCATATTATGCATACACAGATAATACTCGGTTAAATCAATCAACATTAACTCAGATGAAAACATGGTATATTAGACTTCTGACTTATGCAGAACAGATTCAAGCAAACAACTTAATAGAAGATTGTTTAATAGGCTTAGTAAAGTCCTCTCAAACTTAATGTAGTACATATATTTCAGGTTAGGCAACTTTAGTGTCACCATAGCAAATCTATCATTTTGGCATTCAACGATCGATTGTCACAATCAACAATCGATTATCAGATCTAGAATAGACACTCCGCGGATTGATTATTATTGGTGTGGTTCTATCAATGCTAAAAACATTGTGGCGCCACCACAAAAAGACGCCCTTTCAATTTTATCAAATGTTGCGCCTGTTCAAAGTTACTGTAGATCAACATTCAAGGTGCTGATGAAAATGAATAAATGCATTACACAAGATATTAGTATTATGAAGAACCACTGTCCAAAAAGAAGGATGTGGCTTAGCATGCAGCCGCCCTTTTTTAGTTGAAAGAAGTAGGATATTTAGGCAACCTCTCGCCTAAATATCCTACTTTTTTCAGGTAGAAAAGGGCATATTCCCAGCTGCATACTAGACAACATCTTTCTTTTTGAAAAGTGGTTCTTCATAACATCTTGTGTACGCATCATGGATTTTCACTCTCATCTTGAATGTGATCTGTATTAAATTTGAACAGGCTCATCATTTGATGAACTTGAAATACATAAACTATATAAAGCATGAAATGCGTGAACTAGATAGATAGAGATAGTCGTGTAACTATGCTCTAGCTATTCTGATGTCTGTGATGTTGAAATCAACCGATCTAAGCTTATGTCACCTAAATAGCCTGTTTCCTTCAAGTAGAAAAGGGCGCCTTCTGATGCATGCTCAGCCGCATCCTTCTTTTTCGACAGTGGTTTTCCATAACATTCTAATATTGTATGTGTTGCATCATTGATTTCCACCACTGCCTTGAATGTGAACCTGCAGCAAATTCAAACAGGACTCATCATTTGTCATACATACAACATTAAAAAAAAAAAAAATTAAATAGAACTTACTCAGGTGTTCTACCCTAAAGTTGTTCCCCTCCCAACTCCTATCACGTGCTCACTCCTATCCCACCACACACACACACTCGTCTTTTTCCTTACAACCACCCGACAAAAAGTGGATAAATGTCATAAATTTCAAATAAAAATGTCTAAAGTGTCATTTGACTGTCATTAATGCATTAGTTGTAGAACAAAGAAAAGCGGTTAAATTGATAACAAAGTAATGGTAAGATTAAGCAAAATGTAATAAGTGTTTTATTGCTATTCTAAAAAGGCTTAATATTAAAAAAGCTAAGAGTCAAAAAGACCTATTTTACGGGGGGAAATTTTATTATACAACCGTTGTATGAAGGTTGTACCAAGTGACATACATTACAACCATTTTTTTCTAACCTCTCAAATATGATAAAAGTGTATTATGTGAAAGAGAGTAAAAATGACAGGCTCTAATGTATGCCAAAACCTTCCTACAACTGTTGCACCATAAAATGTCTTATATTACGGGACACGGAGGTAGTAACTTACAGCTTAAAGTGGCCTGGCCCAGTTTCTTGGCAGCATTCGAATGTAGGTGGTTTCCAATAGTTAGCAGCACATACTTCATACAAAATTGACTTAGCTGATCCTTTAAGCGACCCACCTACAGAACTCACAGGTAAGGTAAGGTATGTGATTTTAAAGGATATCTAATCAATCTACAAACTCACATGAAATTCATCAAGATGCCTACCTGAACTCCCCTTAGGGTTAGACTTAGCCCCAGTTGGTTGAAATGCTGCTGTAAGAGACTAATGGTCTCATAGGTTTGCACGTAATATTACAGTCGTCGTTGAGCTTTTCATTGGTGGGGTGCACCTTCAATTTAGGTTGCCTTTTAGAAGTTCTGCGCACCTTTTCGTTGGCACTGGCGATACAAGTGTAAGGAGATCCGTCATATCCAATTAACTGAGCCTCCATCTTGACACTTCCTTGTAATACTTCCTCCAGTGATTTAGACTTACATCGATAACCATGCGCCTGCACCACCACATTCACAAAAACGAAGCAATATGACCCTCCAATCACCAGGTAAACAAGGGCGGCATATAGACGACAAGACTCATTATTAGCCTTTTTTAAAGTTGCAAGTCAAAGGCATAAACAATCAATATACCTTTAAGTATTCAAACACTTTCTCTGAAGCCAACTTTTTGGCTGCCCTTTTGCTGGTATTCACAGCAAAATTATCTGCAAACCCGCCCTCTATACTAGCTCTTGCACTAACTGTATACTTTCCATCCTTCTTTGAAGATGAAAACTGCAGAGGAAAATTGTTTGACTGGCAAAGTTCTTGAAGATCCCTAACAGGATTTCTCTGCAACTTGGAATGGCTCATAACAGGCTCTAGCAATGTTAGCATTATTTTCCACACACAATTTAAGTCGAATCCTGTATCCAACAGAATGGCCCCAATGCAGGACTCAACCAAATCACCCATAGCCTGAAAACAATTAAAATATTAAAGTAGAACCAGGTAGATATGACTTCTGCCGTGGACAGAAATTCATTCTTGCTGATAGCATGAAAATTTGTAATTGTATGCAGACATTATATATCACGAGAAAAAAAAAAGGTAGCCACTGTTTTCCTACAGTTATGAATTTACAAATACAAAACCACTGTATGTGGCATCAAATAATTGATAAGCCAAGAAGTTATCTACATCTGATAAACCAACAAGAGGACATATGCTCTCCTATCAGTGAATATTTATACATTTTGCAATATAGACACTACTTCCCAGCGTTCACTCTGTTGAATAAATCGTGGAAATCAGAGCTATTCTTAGTAGTTTAACAGTTGTCATATTCTTTGAATTTCAAATTTGAATCATGCGTAAATCATGAAGACTAATTAATTAGGCCAGCATTGTTTAGAAATTTGTATTTTCTTAACTTGTTGAGAGGATCCCTAGCTGTTACAGACTTCATTATTTAGAGAGGTTTACACCTATAAATAGCTGTACTGATTCATTATTAAATTATATAACATTTTTCACATTATTCGAATTCTCTAGACATTTTTTTTATTTAATTTTTTTCTTCCCATTTCCTGGGAAACAACAACATATTCATGATAACATTTTAGAGGACAACATTTACACTCAAGACTCAGTTGACATTTAATGCCAAATTAACAATCAATCAAGTCTTCTCACTTCAGAGATCGGCAATGTAGGTAACAAATGAAATCATAAAAATAAGAATTTAAACAGGGAAAAGAACTAAAAAAAAAAAAAAAGAAATCACCTTTGGACAGGCTGGCTCTTCAAGTTCAACACCACCTTTTCCTGACGCTTCAATGAAGCCAGCATATTTGTCCATAGACTTAGTGAGGGCATCAGAATCAGATATAATGAATTTGTGAAAGGAACAATGAGCGGCAATGCGTGCAAAAGAAGTGTTATTCACGTATGCTGATCTCATATCTGTCAACTGACCGGGCTTTAATTTTGGATACCTCGTATACAGATAGCATGTAATAAAATAATCCAACACAGCATCTCCAAGAAATTCAAGTCTCTGAATCAGGTAAATAATATAATTTAATAAATAAATAAATATATAAAACCGAGGCAAATCAAAAAATTACAGAGGACGAAGAAAAAGACAGCAGAACATACCTGGTAGCAACCGCCTAGGTGATTGCCATAGGATGGGTGAACAAATGCCTGAATGAGCAAACCTTTATGGATAAACTGATAGTCTAACTGCTTTTCCAAGGCATTGATATCAATTTGACCAGCTAAATCCAGAAAGCTGGTGCTTTCATCATAGAAGTCACTCAATTGTGATTCTTCAAAATCAATCTGTATCCCAACCCATTTTAAAAGCGCAGTTGTCCCTTTGATACCAGTATCAACTAAGAATGCACCGATAAGAGCTTCGAGCACATCTGCTATGGTTTTCTTCTGCAACCAATGATGATGTTTGCTGCATCTAACTTCAGCATTCACTCCATTCATTGAACCGCAGTCCAAAGAGTGTATGCTGCTTTCCATTTCAGTATTGCAAGTAACAGGACAATCACGGCCGAATGCAAAGAATTGATTGGGTTCAAACGATTGATCCTGAATGTAAGCCTAGAAAATAAAAAATTAAATGGATTAGGCTGAAAAAGCTCAATTACATTTTAGTTAGAGAAGAATATCGGTTTACGCTTATTTTATAAACAAATACCTGCAAATTCTTTTTTGTTGCCAGAGAGAGTAAGCTGCAGTTATTAACAATATTTGATCGCTTTCTAGTTAGCTGTCCTTCATCTAGGGCGCCATGCAACAAAAACAAATGCCTTCCGACAGCAAACTTGAGGAATGCATCCCCAAGCACCTCCAGCCTTTCAAGAGAGAACTTTTCGTTGCACCTTTCTGTTGTAAGTGCTTCAAGAACCTGATCCATGTTCACATTAGCCACCACCAAAGTACATGCTTTTTTCTTTTGGCATTGCAGAAAATCAGGTTAATGTCTTAATTTATCTTAAGCTTGTATTTGCATGATTACTACTATTGTATACTATTAGATGGTAGAATTTTATTAAAGTGTATTTACAATCAAATCTTGTGTAAATATGTGTTAAAGGGTATATGTTCTATAGTCTTTTTTGGGTTCTCTTTTCATCTATTTGATTCATTGTTAACCTTCCAAGTCCAACAATATTCAATCTGTTTAATATTAAATCAAATACTAAAAAAATATGGAAAATCTTACTTTGAATTTTAGAATGCTAATATAACAAATATTACGAATCTATCGTCTTTACAAGGACACTGGTAAATAATTCTTCGACGTCCTAATTATCTTAATATTGATTAGATCAAGGAAAGATGGAATTCGTGTTTGGAAATCGTGTTATGTTTTTTTTTTCTTGACATGATAAGCCTACGTACTAACAACAGTTTTTTTTTAAGTATAAAAGTTTTTTAGTATAAATATTTAAATATTAACAAACTACCGTTTAAAAAGCGTATTTGGGGTTTATCATTTGTGTTTGTTATATGGCGTTTTCACATATAACAGTGTATTTTAATATCAAACTAAATCATTTACAAACAAAAGGGATTAAAACATAAATATTTCTCTTTGATAATATGGAAACATAACTTCAATTTCTTTTACATGAAAATTCACCCAATTGAAATAGAAAGAAAAAAATTCATCGGATTGAAATAAAAATTCAAAGTATGACAAATTTATTCAACAAGAAAAAAAAAAACAAAAAAATAAAAACAAAACAAAAAAACCAAGTTACGCTCGTCGGGCTTTCCTTTTTAAACAAAATGGAATGGAAAAGGTAGGAGGAAGAACCTCCGTTTTAAATGACTGGCTATGTAGGGCTTGCAACGTGTAGAATATATTATAATATTATATTAATGTTACAATATATTCTTATTCCCTAAATAAGTTAAGAAATCTGTTTAACTTACTACCTAATTAAAGTTATGACTTAGCCGCCTATTCTATTCATTGCCTGGCAGCTAAGTTAGTTAGGACACAGCATTTATTGCTCTGTCGGCTTAGTGCTCATAAGAGCTGTTACTTCCCTTTAACCCATGAACTCCCTCTCTCTTTGTAATCTATTTAAGATCTCTTTTATCTAATAAAACATACAAGAGTTTATCTATCTACTTGTCTCAAATTCTTCACAACGAAATAAAGAACCGCAGGAGATGATAGAGATCAAAGAGGAGCGGTTTTGGAAAATTACTCTAGTTAGAGCATTATGGCTCTGGCAATAGCGTGAGCCATACTCGTTGTACTAAGAAAACTACTCTTCTCTCATCCAATAAATACTACAGGTATGTGTGACTAAACAAAGATAACTTTAAAATCTAGGGAGGAGCATTCAAGGAAAAAAAGCGATAACCTTATAAAATAAAATAAAACATGAATTATTATGCGTTTGGTTTCTACTTCAAGGCCAAATTCGATATCAGTCCTTGGAACAATATGCACATTAATTAAGCAAAGCAAACAGTAACACAGGAAAATGACAAGCAGTTATTGGAACTAAGATGAAGTATAATGCATCTTGAATATTTTATGGTGATAATGGTGTAATCAGAGCTGCATTTATTAATCAAATAGAAAGAGAATATTGAGTGAGCTTACATGATCAGCAGAAATTTCAACAGCTTCAGGAAACGATGCAGACATCTTTTCCTTCAATTCTATTGCCACCAGCATGCTTTCCAGCCGATGCATTATAGATGGCAACAGAGAGAAGGAGCTTCCGATATCTTTGGAGAAACCAATAATCTTCAGCTGACAAACCTCAGGAGGAAGTTCAATGAAATGCTCCTCTTTTTCACGCGACTCTGTATGAAGAGATACATAAGCCATAATCAGAATCCATATATTTATTCTTTTGTAAAGATGTTACGAGGTAGGTAACAAAAGGAAGGGATATAAAGATCAAATTAGTGAACAAGCCAGTAAGCCTATTACTACAATGCAAATTAGTGAACAAGCCAGTAAGCCTATTACTACAATGTGCATATATCCTCTTCAGTTCACTGCCTCCTTCTTTTATCCCACACCTTTCCATTTCTTACCTCTCCTTCCCCACCCACAAACCTATTTATCCTCCATATCAAGGTAGTAATACTTGTTTTATTACTTCTTTGCGTCTAGGCATACATGTATGCTACTATAAAAAGTTCAAAATGATACTTCATTCACTTAAAACTATTTTGAAGATGAACTTCCAAAGGATGAGTATTTTTTTATTTTTTTGACAGTAAAATATTAGTGAATTTATTAAATATATTTCACTCCTATATTTTTACGGCATACCCTTCCATTATATAACTAAAAGCAACCATGTCCAAGTCTTAGCCAGGGTAAATGATTCTCAAAAGCAAAATACATACTCAGCCTAGTTATAGCTGGTGGGGTTTTAAAATACATGACAGGGGCATCTTAGAAAAATCTAACCTCAAGCCTATTGAGTACTAAGATTTTTGTTAGAATATATTTTCAATTTGTGTTTTCATGTTAGATTAAAATCAAATCAATGTATTTATTTTAATTAATTTACTCTTTCTCGTAGTCTGTTTGGAATATTTGTTAGTTTGTTAGCCTATTTTATTAAGCTGTCTTAATGCAGTTGTGTAGAGTAGCTTAAAGTTTAATAGCTCCCATTAATAAGCTTTAAATATTGTTCCTAGTTGTTAGCTTTATATTTGAACACCTCATAATAAAAAATACTCATTTCTCTCCTAATCCTTCTTCACATGGTATGAGAGCCCTAGGCATGTATCCAAAATTCTTCGGCTCTGAACTTTAAAAGGTATATTTTTATCAAGTAAGTGGTTGTGAGAATATCTTCCCTGCAAAGGTACTTGGGAACATTCATAGAGAACATTAAGGCTCTAGACATTTCTTGGAGTTCTGCCACCCCATTTTGTTGGGGTGTCTCAACTCTCAACACACCTACTGAGATGAATGATACCAAGACTAGAGAGGAACTGTCCAAGAGTCTTTTAAAAATATTTCCAATTTTGCCGAAATTTTACATAGGAAAAGTATGCCACTGCGTATAGCTACTGAGGCGCCATCTGCATCAGTGCCTTCAAATGTGAAATTCAAAAAAGTAGAAACTAGTATTTTAACAAGAATCTAAAAGGCAAAGTCATTAGCATGCTAATGCTTCAATTTGACTTGGAATGAAAAGAAGTTCAAATTTAGCAATCAGTGAACTGATACCTGAATAACCTTTCTTCCGGAGTAAGTTATCCAGATAAAATAGCTGCTTGGCTTTCAGAAGAGGTTGTTCAGGATGAAGTAGCTGAATATCAAACCTAAAAAACGACCGCATCATCCAAATATAAATATCATTGCAGGTAAAAAAAACAGCTTAGATATTCAAGAGAGAAAAATCTCAACAAAAAAAGGGTAAGAACATGATATAGAAGTATTGAGAACTTCAAATCAGATTCTTAAACTAGCCCCTGGCCCCTAGCCCCAGAAAACCAAAACAGCTCATAAAAAAGTGCAAACATTGAATATCATGTATGCAGATTCATATATGACAAATATGGGAACAAACAATTGAAACCTTGAATAAGAAAATGATCACCATCTCACATATACTCTCCTTGCTATGAGATATGCTGTATATTGACTTGATAGAAAGTGAAACTATAAAAACACTTCTTCCCTATTTACTTATTCTGTAAATTTCTTATACAAAATAACAAATGAATTTCTACATCTGTAAGAGTGTTCTTATTCCTAAATTCGGTATATTATTGTTTCTTTTCAGTATGAGGGGTCAGGGATTTGTAAAGAGAAGAATAGCCGATAAGCAGGCACATGAATAATAAAAACAACATCGGACACTAGGTGTCACTACCATACATGAGAAACACAAAATAAAGTTATAGCAACCGAAGAAAAAAAAAGTTAAAGTTAAACCGAAGGCTTGCCTTTCGAAGTAGTGCTCTATATGATTCTTTGAATCCTTATACAAACTGTATCCATTAGTGTCTTCAGAGATATCAGATATAAAGAAAAATGTATCCTTGCAGGGAACATAGACCAAACTGTCAACAACATCGTCCCTACTCTTTACTCCATTTGCAAGATGTAGCTGCTCATAAACATCAGAAGTTTCGTGATCAACAGCATCTTCTGGGGGCCCAAACATTGGTGACGATAAACATCTCCGGACAAGATTCCAGTCCACAGAAATCTTTTGTTGATCACTAAGTACAGGAAGCAACAAGTAATAGGTTGATGGGCTTGCATCACTAGCAACATTTTCCAAGGACACAAAATCCGGAATTAACTCTGAGCGGTCAAGGATGGCCTTGAGACACATCCTTTGGAACATTTCTGCTTGGGCTAACTGAAATATTTAAACGGAACAGTATACAACTATAAAGAAGCAACATCTAGATTAATAATTTTTGTACGAAAATTAAAATAAAATATAAAAAAAAAAAAGTTTCACCTCATCGTGACAGAAAAGTGAGACTCCAGATGGAATAAGTTCTGTCTCTACACGTCTTCCACGGGCCAAATGCAGGTCAAGTTTCATTCTTTCGGCTTCTTTGGGTAGCGCTGCTTTCACAAAAAGAGCGAATTTCCGATAAAGTCTATCTGAAGGATGAGCACAAAGGTTAAAAAAGTAACAGCTGAGGGAAACATGTTGTTCTGATGGTATCCATGGCATTTTAAGGGCAGCCGGAATAAGCATCTCATGAAGTTCTCTTCGTGGATCTTCATCTGAAAGACAACCCAAAAGCTTTCAGAGTCCTAGGACAAACAAAAACAAAAAAAGCATCAAAAATATCATATTTCTTAGGTTAATGGCGTTGCCTAACCATCAGACTCCTCGGAATCAGATAAGTCATCAATCAACGAATCGTTGACAATGTCTTCTTCTGGCAGTAGATAATCAGACAGAGCCCCCATTTCATGCAAGATCTTGCATGCTTTCAGACAGGCGTCTTTTTTGCTTGTTTCTGTTGAAGCTTGAGGTGCACTAATTAACTGGCGGATTGGAGCATTAGGTGGAAGAATTATATGGCAAACCATTCCATCAGCGTCATCAAAGTAAAAGAACTGCGGCTTTGGTTTGAAATATCTAGAGAGAAGTGAACTATGTCAATTGCTAAATGCACAATATATATATTTTATATATGTACATTATCAAATAGAGTAGTGAGTAGCCTACTCGTCATGTGGTAGTTTTGCACAGTAGCGATGAAGCAATGAGACGCTCAGGCTAGCACTGATGCTGGCACCAGTAGAATCCACTTTATAGCCATTTTCATTAAAGTCAACTATTTTCACTTGAGATTTCCTAGATAAAATTTCCTCATCCATCATTGCTTCATCTTTCATAAAATGTTTTATCAAACTTAGCTCCTTTTCATTGTCACTGTAATAAAGCAAAGAAACCGAAATTACAAAATTCCGTAAGAACTGTAGTAATTAATAATTATCGCACTTCAGTTAAGCACCTGTTGACCAAAAATGCATATTCTGACTGTGGCATCCTAGCACGACCACGAGACTGTATGAAACTGGCAACCGTTTCAGGAAGATCAAAACGTATCACTAGACAGCACGTTTGAATATCTAGTCCTTCTTCACCCACCTTAGTGGCAACTAACAAATTCAGCTGCAATAATTCCACATACAATAAGTCAGACTAAGATACACTATGAAATCGAAGGGGGGGGGGGGGAGTACGCCATATGGATCTTTTAGACCCTTAAGGTAAACTCCACACTGTATTGTCACATTACTAAAACACATCCTTTACATCTAAAAAAAGAAGGAAAATTATGAATACAAACTTCGTTTTGAAGATCTAATGGTAGCAACTAAATAGAATTGTCGTAAATCAACAAGTAGAAATTGTAGAACAGTGGAATGAAACATCAGGTCCGGGACAGAGAAAGTAGTTTACTGAAAAGAAGAAGAACATACTATAAACCCTTACCTCACCAGCACGGAATTTCTCAAGAATGTTATTTGCCTTTTTCCGGGACATATTTTTTACCCCCGAGTGAACTCCTAAAAGAAAACCACACTTCCAAGAAGATAGAAATTTAAGATTTCGGAGCACATGTGACAATGATCTGGCAGTCACAATCCGGTTAACAAATATAATACATTTCATATTCGGTTGTAACCTGAAAAGGAGCAACACAAAACAAATAAACTAATGACAAAAAGGATTAGCTTTGGCAGAGATGCACACATCATTTTTCATCTTTTTTCTTTTTTTTCTAAATGTTTTTCTCAGCCTTTTCACTTCTACTTTTCCCTTCTATTCAGTAAAGTAAGAGGATGGGAGCTGAGGTGACATAATTCGGTAAAAGCCGATGATAAGAATACAAATATTCCCTTTGTGGTATTTATTTGGCGAAGGAAGGAATCAATCTTTTTAAGCCTTATTACACCCCCCCCCCCCCCTCCCCCTCCAATTATAGTAATAAAATAGCAAAGCAGGCACGCAATAAAAATCGGGGAATTCTATCTATTGGCACCACGAAAATGCTCTAGGCACCACAATAACTACATGGCACCACATATTTATATGATTATTTTTTGTGGGGGGAAATTTCATTGATATTGACATATCCTAACTTACAGAAACGTCACCCACGGGGACGATGGTGGGTGACGTTAACTTTGATGTTTCTTGTGTATAACGAGGGTCAATAGCAGTGACGTTTCTACCACACAGTTTTTTAACAGGAGAGGTGCTAATAGTAATTTTGTGGTGCCATGTCAAGAAAAATTCACTAAATGTGGTGCCCGAAGCAATCATGGGGTGCCAATAGAAGCCCCCTTAAAATCAAGGTTAAGAAGAAGAAAAACAAATACAAAATCAGGAATGATGGTTAAAGGTGACAAATGGCATATACTCATAGATTCAAGACTATCCGTTGTAGCTCTTGTCCGATGATAAGTAATACAAACATTTATTTTTAAAAATAAAGAATCCTTATCCTGTCTGTATGTCGTTTTTAACATGATAATTTGATTTTAACAAGATCTTTGACTTCATTATCTAGTTTCCGGTACCTTAAACAACAGAATATATAGAATCTTGAAAATCCAACCAAAGAAACACAAACCAGAATACACAGAATCTTGAAAATCCAACCAAAGAAACACAGTAACCACAGCTAGCTTAGGCCTACTGTTCAAACATACTCCATGAAAAACGAAGTTCCTATGCACGATAAAACATGAACATCTGATGCATATGGATTTCCGACAAAATATATATATCATATGGTTCTAATTTCGCAAAAAATACAAATCAGTCAAATTTATAACCAACCTAAAGTTGCGAAGAATCTGAACGAGACATAAGAGTTTTCTCGAGAAGAAAGGTTCTTTCAGGACATTAATCTGTGAGAAGTCAGATTCATAGCCATCTGCATGAAAAAATACAGGTGAGTCGATAATTTTCAGACCCCACTTACTGTCTCAGCCTGCAACTGAACCTTGAAAACTAATATGGTCTTCTACTAGGTTTTAAATCCACATGCTCTTGAAACAAATAACAAAAAAATCAAATGTAAAAATTAAGACTAGCTAACAAAGATAACAAAATTCTCAACATGAATCCACTACATGCACCTTTTGTAAAAGCAGCAACCATGTTTGAGGCAGCTTGATTTAAATATCTGTCGCATAAAGATTTGTCAGCACATTCCCCTTCTACCATGGTCGATTCTGTAGATTCATAATCATCACCCTTCAAAAGGATGTAACATGCCTACGAGAAAAAAACAAAAGACAAGTTAGAAGCTTTTTTTAGTCAACCCATCACCCAAAGAACAGCAATCTAGCTTAGGGTCAAAACAGGAAAATTAAGCGGACTTCATCAATGCAAGTCAAAGGAGACTTGAAAGGTGGAAATTTTTTATTTTGCAACGCCTCAAGTCCTTGTGAGTTACAGAAGGATGGCTACAAATTAATAACTCCGTGTAGAAAGAATGAATACTTCAACAATCACTTGTATACTATTGAACATAATACTAGAAGTATTATTAGTAGATATAGATATACAATCATTATAAATATACTTTAATGTATCTGCTCCTATGTTGTATTTACTATTATTATTGTTATGATCTCTCATTACTTCTAACAGCTAGTATGAGCTGAAGAGACTGTTTAGCTGTCTAGTACAGCTGTCCTCCCAATCCCAATGTTCCCTTGGTCCTATAAGCTGATGTAACCTTGCTGTAACCTTCTAACTCTCAATAATACGAATTATTCTTCTTCTCCATTGTGTCTAACAAGTATTACTGCAGATTACAAATAAACCTCCCGTGCAATTAAACAAAATGACTGCAAAATCACAAATCTCCTACATCGTTAACAAACCACATTCAACCAACCATGTGCAATAACTGCTGACCAAAAGGGGTCAAAGATATCATGATAAAAGAAACAACCAAAGCAAAAGTAGAAAATTAACGGATATTTCTAGTGAAACACTGAATTTACCTGAATCGCTCCCCAAAGACCAAGATTTTCCAAACAGAACATTATGTTTCCATGAAACTTTTGGAGCATCTTCTTGGTACTCCGAGATTCATCATGATCCAAAGTATTATGAGGCAGAGAGAAGAGACACTACCAAACCACAAGATATCATCGTACCATTGAATTTTTTGCGAAAATGAAAAACGATTACTGAATGAAAAGAACGATCAATGCACCTGCTGCTTCAATTCCTCCAGTTTCCTATAGTAAACTGTATAACTGCCAGTAGAGCCATTTACAACAGGAGTATAAGAATATATAGTAACTTTAGGTGACGCAGCAAATTGTTCCAGTTCATCCTTGTCTTCAACAGAATACACCTGAGATTTAAGAAGAGTAACAAAGAACAAGACCTTAGTTTCTCATTACACACAAAAACCACAAAATAATATGGGCGCATGATTACTTCATGAAATTGATTGTAGAAAAGAATAAGTAAGAATAGGAAATTCTTTTGTATTGATTCTCTGTCAAAAAGTATACAGGTACATTGAACTAGCCTACAACGTCTCCTCAAGAAGGAAAGAAAATAAAACCTTATAAAATAACTATCAGACAAGGAAAGTCAACAAAATATGTAGAAATTTTATAGTAGACAAACTTTTATTGATATATCAAAAACAGGAATTACGAAACTGGAATAAATAGGCTACACTTAGTCGACTCTCAGCCCCCTAGACCGACCTAGCAACTTGGCGCCCAAGAAATCTTTTATTTTATATAATAAGGGCAAAACAGAGAATAAAACACACTTAACTAAGCTCTAAGGAGGCAACTTAAACATAAAACAAGAACATAACTTCCAACACCCCACTCAAGTTGGAGCATAGATGTTAATCATGCCCAACTTGCTTCCAAAAGCATCAAAATCCGGTTTGCCAAGGCCAACGTAAGACCACCAGCCACTTGTCGTGAAGATGGTAAAAAAAGAATACAAATCACACCACTTTCCAAACTTCTCTTTGATGTATAGCCAATGTATCTCCACACGTTTAGTATGGTCATGTTGAATGGATTCATTAGCGGTATTGTTGGAAGATGGGGTTATTTTGGTCCTTTCTGCTTATTATTATTATTTCTTCTATTTATTATTGTGAGCCAGTTTATAAGACCTTTTTTTTTTGGTAAGCTAGGGTTTAGTAGCAGAGTAAAGGCTGCGGCCTCTTTTTACTTAGTAGGTAAGTTTCCTGGTTTCTAGGAGAATTAGGGCTTCCTATTATTTTGTATAAATAAGTGGCTGCTACGTTGATTAATAATAAGAATCACAATTTTCTGTGTCAACCCTTTTACAACATGGTATCATAGCTAGGTTCCATAAAACCCTAGTTTATTCATAAAACCTTTTTTTTTCCAAGATGAACTACCGAGCAGCATTCACCGGAGAGCTGACGAGCAGCGGCTCTTCTGTTAACACAGGATCCGGAGCAAATACTGGGGGAGAATATGGAAACACAGTCAATTCCTCTTCTAACCTACTGGTATCACAGAAACTGAATAGCAAGAACTACTTGGAGTAGTCCCAGACCGTCAAACTAGTGGTTGATGGCAGAGGAAAGTTAGGTTTCTTGACCGGAGCAAGCAAGGAACCAGCAGCAAATGACCTAAGACTTGCAACATGGAAGTCTGAAAACTCTATGGTAAAGGCATGGCTGATAAATTCCATGGAGCCAAGCATTGCCAGACCGCATATGTTCCTACCCAGTGCTAAGGACATGTGTGATGTTGTGAAAGAGATGTACTCTGACTTGGAGAACTCTTCACAGATCTATGAACTAAAGACAAGACTTTGGAACCTAAAGCAGGAATCCAGGGATGTCACCACTTACTACAATGATATTGTAACCCTTTGGCAGGGGTTGGACATCTGTTGTGATGACACTTGGGACTGCCCTGCTGATAGTACTAAATTCAAAAAAAAAGGAGGAGAATGAAAGAGTTTACTCTTTTCTGGCAGGCCTCAATCAAGAGTTGGAAGAAGCAAGGGGGAGGATCCTTGGGATGAAGCCTCTGCCCTCCCTCAGAAAAACCTTCTCAGAAGTCAGAATGGAGGAATCTAGGAGAAGGGTGATGTATAAATCGGCTACAACCGAGATAGGAAGTTCTGCAATGGCTGCCAGCAAAGGAATGGATGAAAAAAGGAGGGCTGAAAAACAAAAAGTGAAGTGTGAGCATTGCAAGAAGACTGGCCACACAAAGGATAGCTGCTGGGAGATCCACGGGAAGCCAAATTGGAAGAATAAAGGCACTCAGAATCAAGGGACAAGCTAGGGCTTATCAAGTCTCTTATGATCTGGGGCATTCATCTCCATCAGGACCTCTTCCTCTCTCTCAGGAACAATTAGAGCAACTCAGTAAAATTGTGAAGGCTTCACAGCTTTCCTTAAATCCTAAACCAAACTGTTCTTTGGCTGAATCAGTTACCTTTTTTTCACTCTGCCTACATAGGAGTCAGTCACCAAATACAGTTGATAGTTGACTCAGGAGCAACTGACCATATGACAGGCTCCTCTGATCTGTTTAAGAACTACCTTCCATGTGCAGAAAATCAAAAAGTCAGACTTGCAGATGGATCTCTCTCAGCTATTGCTGGGAAGGGATCCATCCAAATCAATCCAAACCTAATCCTCAATGATGTACTTCATGTTCCCAATTTGTCATGCAATTTGTTATCTATATGCAAATTAACTTCTGAACAGAACTAAATTGCTATTTTTTCTAAAAATGGTTGTGTGTTTCAGGAGGCAACTTTGGGGAAGATTATTGGCAGGTCTAAACTCATTGGGGGGCATTATATACTGGATCATGAAGCTATCTCAGACAAGGATTCTCTACTGAATGGGGTGTTATGTCATAGATTCCTAAGACAATCAGAATAAGAATGAAAATAAAGTGATTGTAATGCATAGAAGGCTAGGTCACCCCAGTTTTTCTTATATGCAAAAATTATTTCCTGAACTTTTTTTTGAATAATAGTTTCATCTTTTCATTGTGATGTTTGTATTCTTGCAAAGCAAAGTAGGAGTGTGTACCAGACTCAGCCATATGTCCCTTCAAACCTTTCACCATGGTCCACGGTGATGTATGGGGACCATCTAGGGTTACTACCCTAAATGGAAAGAGGTGGTTCATCACTCTAATTGATGATCACACCAGACTTACCTGGGTTTATCTGATGAAAGATAAGTCTGAACTAGAAACTGTTTTCAAACAATTTTATGAAATGGTAAAAACACAGTTTCACACGTAAATCAAAATTTTGAGAAGTGACAATGGCACAGAGTATTTTAACCAATACTTAGGTGGGTACCTTATTGAAAAAGGAGTTGTGTATCAAAGTACATGTAAAAAAAACTCCCAAACAAAATGGGGTAGCAGAACGCAAGAACGGACACCTCCTTGAAGTGGCTAGATGTCTGTTAATCTCCTCAAAATGTCCAAAAACATTCTAGGGAGAGGCAATACTGACAACCACACCCCTAATCAATAGGGTGCCCTCCAAGGTTATTGGGTATAAGACACTTATAAGTATGTTTCAAACATGTTTTCCAAACAACAGATTGGTGAACAATCTGCCTTTAAAGGTTTTTGGGTACATTGCATACACACATCTATATAATCAAGGGAAATTGGACCCTAGATCAAAGAAGTGTTGTTTCATTGGGTATTCACCAACCAAAAAAAGGGTACAAATGTTTTGACTATGAAACTAAAAAATTCATAGTCACTATGGATGTAACCTTCCTTGAAAACACCATGTTCTTTGATCCTAGTTAATTTCAGGGGGAGTCCTACACTAATAGTGAAAACTTGATCTATGATTTTTTAGGTCTAGATCTTAAAGTTAACAATAATCCTAATTCTGATAATAAGGAAATCTGTGATGATGAGGGCCAAGATAAGACCAGTGACAGTGACAAGGACAAAGGTCCTGTTCCCGGCCCTTCAATTGGTCAAACCCTTTAGTTCCATGAGAAAACCTATGTGAGAAAGTTTCCTAAGAAGGCAACTAAGCAACCTAGTGAATCTGGACTTGAACATGAGTCTGACCATGAGTTGAAACCTTCAATCAGCTGACCAGATTAGGACTGATAACAGTGCAGGGTATGAAGCCTTTGAACCTGATTCACCAAATTCTGAGAAGTCAGAATCCGACCCTCAAGATTTTGATAGCCCTAAACCCAGAAAAACCAAAGTCCATCTAACAGAGCAAGAACGTTTACTCCTTGATGTACCTATAGCTATCAGAAAAACACCTAGAGCCTGCAATCAACATCCCATTTCAAAATACCTCTCATATGCCAAACTGTCTCCCTCCTATAAAGCCTTCACCTCAGCCTTGTCATCTACCACTATACCTAAAGACATACAAGAAGCTCTTAGGGTTCCTGAGTGGAGAGAAGCAGTCTTGTCTTGGAAGAGATGAGGGCACTAAAGAAGAACTTGGGAGGTGGTAGCCTTGCCAAGGGGGTGAAAGACAGTTGGTTGCAAGTGGTGTTTGTAATTAAGTATAATTCTGATGGGAGCATTCAGAGACACAAGGCCAGGTTGGTAGCTAGGGGGTTCTAACAAACCTATGGTCTGGATTACTCGGAGACCTTTTCCCCTGTAGATAAGTTGAATTCTATAAGGGTATTGTTGTATGTGGTTGTTAACCTGGATTGACCCCTCAGTCAGTTGGATGTAAAAAATGCTTTCCTTAATGGGGAGCTAAAGGAAGAAATTTACATGGATCCTCCACCTGGATTCACAGATTAGTTTGGAGAGGGAGTGTGCAGGCTAAAAAGGTCATTGTATGGACTGAAGCAGAGTCCTAGGGCGTGGTTTGAGAGGTTTATGAAGTTTGTGAAGAGTCTGGGCTTCACCCAAGGAAGATCTGATCACACCTTGTTCACAAAGAGGTCTGGTGAAGGAGAGTAACTGTCTTAATTGTGTGTGTTGATGACATCATTCTAAATGGAAATGATGTGAAGGAAGCAACTCAAGTGAAGAGACAACTGGCCTCAAAGTTTGAGATCAATGATCTTGGCCCCTTGAGGCATTTTCTGGGAATGGAGGTTGCCGGATCTTCTGATGGGTTGGTTTTGACACAGAGGAAGTACACCCTAGACCTGCTAAAAGAAGTAGGCCTAGAAGGGTGTAGGCCTGCAAGCACTCCAATGGAATGCAACCTAAAGTTAGGGAGTGCACAGGGTGCACCAATAGATCTGGGGATGTATCAGAAGCTGGTGGTGAAGCTCATCTATTTGGCTCATACTAGGCCTGATGTGGCCTATGTTGTGAGTTCTGTAAGTCAATTTATACATTCCCCTAATGAAATGCACTTGGAAGCAGTTAAAAGGATGCTCAGCTACTTGAAATCCACTCTAGGAAGGGGGCTGCATTTTAAGAAAACAGACATGAGAGATGTGTCAATCTTCACAGATGCTGATTGGGGTTCTTGTACAAAAGACAGGAGGTCCATAATTGGTAATTGCACCTATGTGGGGGGGAATTTGGTAACTTGGAGGAGCAAAAAGCAAGATGTGGTGTCTAAAAGTAGTGCTGAGGCTGAGTTTAGAGAAATGGCAC
This sequence comes from Gentiana macrophylla, assembly GCA_026214975.1. NCBI lineage: Eukaryota > Viridiplantae > Streptophyta > Magnoliopsida > Gentianales > Gentianaceae > Gentiana > Gentiana macrophylla. The sequence goes on along the minus strand of CM047809.1, from coordinate 75,310,948 downwards.
AAGGAATTTGTGAAGGTATCTGGGTGAAGGTAATGGAAGACATTGGGGCTGATGTAACTCTTCCAGTCAAATTGTATTGTGATAATAAGGCTGCAATCAACATTGCAAATGAGCCTGTGGAACATGACAGGACCAAGCATGTGGAGATTGATAGGCATTTTATCAAAAGAAGTTGGAGAGTGGTCAGTTTTGCGTTCCTTTCCTGCCCTCTGTCAAGCAGATTGCAGATGGTCTAACCAAAGCTTTGGGGAAGGCTGATTTTGATAGTTTTGTGAGCAAGTTGGGCTTGATCAACATCTTCACTCCAACTTGAGGGGGGGTGTTGGAAGATGGGGTTATTTTGGTCCTTTCTGCTTATTATTATTATTTCTTCTATTTATTATTGTGAGCCAGTTTATAAGGCCCTTTTTTATTTTTGGTAAGTTAGGGTTTAGTGGCAGAGTAAAGGTTGCGGCCTCTTTTTATCAGATGTCAACCCTTTTACAACAGATGTCAATTGCATCTTTATTGTCACAATAAAGCCATAGATGGATTACAGCATCTAGTTTCAAATCCTTTAGAGTCATCTTTATCCACAAAGCCTTGCAAACTCATTGAGCTAAGGCTCTAAATTCAACTACAACACTACTTCTTGCCTCCACATTATGTTTCTTACTCCTCCAAGTCACCAAATTTCCTCACACATAGGCACAATAACCAGAAACAGATTTCCTATCTTTAGGGCATGAATCCAAGTCAACAACTGTAAACACCTCTACACTACTCCTCTCAGCCTTCCTGAAGTATATGCCCTTCCCTGGAGTAGATTTCAGGAACTTCAAAATCCTATGCACAACATGAAGATGTTTCCGAGTTGGATTCGGCATAAACAAAGTTACAGCTCCAACTGCAAAGAAATATCAGGTCTAGTATGGGACAAATAAATCAACTTCCCAACTCGCCATTGGTACCTCCCAATATCCACGGCGCGGTGGCGGACCTACCTTTTTCCCCGTAAATATTTAACCACTAAATAATTTTTCCTCACGGGTCCAAATATTTTCTATAAAAATCATTTTTTATTTTTAGCCACCACCCTTTTTAGATCCGCACTCCCCACGGCTTCCTGATTGTCAACATTACCACCTTTTAGATTGCACTCCATACGCATTCCAGCTGGCTTGGAATCACACATCTCAATCTCCTTTAGCAAGTCCAAAATGTACTTTTGCTGGGACACAACCATACCCTCCTTTGACCTTACTACTTCCATGCCTAGAAAATATTTCAAGGGTCCAAGATCTTTGCTCTCAAACTCCTTCGCCAAGCACCACTTGACTTCATTACCTCCAGCTGGATCATTCCATGTTAAGTAACGTCATCTACATAAACAATAATAACAATCAACTTGTTATCCTGTGAACGTTCAGATTGTCCTTGAACAAAACCCAGTGTCTTCATGAACCTCATAAACCTATCAAACCAAGCCCGACTATGCTTGAGTCCATATAAGGATTTATTGCAACTACGATACTTTCCCATCAAAGCTTTCCTCAAACCCGTAGGGAGCCCTCATATATATCTCATCCTTCAACTCTCCATGAAGAAAAACATTCTTCACATTAACCTGATTCAAAGCCAAATTCAGATTGACAGCAATAGAAATAATAATCCTAATATTACTCAACTTTGCCACATGTGAAAACGTTGCAGAATAATCTATACCCTGTGTCTGAGAAAAACCACGCGCCACCAGCCTTGTTTTATGCCTCAGAAGAGACCCACTAGAATTGAACTTGTCCGCGAATATCCATTTACATCTCAAAGGCCTTCTCCCATAAGGCAGATCAACCAACGTCCAAGTCCCATTCTTCTTTTAGGCATCCATCTCATCCTTGACTGCCTCATTCCATTTAGGATCAGGTACAGCATCATGTATACTTCTAGGTATTTCAGTCGAAGCAGCGGGAGTTAAAAAAAGCTTTGTAATTAGGCGACACGTTATCATAGCTTAAAAAGTAAGATAGAGGATATCTAGGGCGCATAGTACAAGCCCATGGTGGTTTTCTGATAGCTAAAGGAGCATCAAAAAGAGGATCTTCCTTAACTGTAACAAAATTAGACCCCGTTAGTGTTTCAGTTGCTTTCCTGGACTAGTTGAATCAGATTGATCCTGAAGAAGATGGTAGTCAAGTGAATTAGATGCTTGTATCTCTTGCCTGGACCTTTTTCTGTGATAGACCTTACTTACAAACTTCTTTACCGGAGGTGGTTCAGGATTTCTCACACTAAATATTTTAGGATCATATCCTATGTGATCATCTTGAACCTTACCTTTACCTGATTCTCATCAAGATTATTTATTTCATGACTCTCCAAATGATCACTCATATTACCATCCAGCCAACCTAGAATTTGAAAATCTACACCATGACTCGTGCCCCCCCCCCCCCCCTCGGTTTTATGGGTGAAAAACTTTTCAGGTTCAACAAAATTTCACATCCAGAGATACCAGACTTTTATGGTTTTCTACATCAAAACACTTAAATCCCTTGAGTAGATGAATAACCTAAGAACATGCATATTTTAGATCAAGGTTCCAAATTACCATGATTCTGAACATGCACAAACACAGAGCACCCAAAAACACTTTTAGGGGAAGATCATTTGAAAATTCAAGACATTGGAAATTGAGTAAAAAACTTCTAGGGGAGTTTGAAAATTCAAAACTTTGGAAGGCAGTCTATTTATCAAATAATTCGAAGTTAACAATGCCTCCCCCCCAGAGATAGTTAGGACATACAGCATTGAGCATAAGAGATCTCACAACCTCAAACATGTGTCGGTTTTTCTCTCACCAACTCCATTTTACTTGGGGGTTCCAACACATGAACTTTGATGGATGATCCCATTTTCAAGGAAAAACTTTCCTAATAACTTGATAAAATATTTTGCTCCATCGTTATTTCTTTCCTTTTTGATCTTAGTATCGAACTGAGTCTGAACCATATTAAATAAATTTTTAAGAACATATTCTACTTCGACTTTTCTTTAAGAAGATGCCCCCAAGAAAGTCTAGAATGGTCATCAATAAAAGTCACAAACCACCTTTTTCCAGTCAAGGTCTTTACCCTTGATGGTCCCCAAAAATCACTATGTATCGTAGTGAATGGTTTGGTAGGTTTATAGGGTTGAAGTGGGTAAGACTTTCTAATGTGCTTTGTCAATTCACACACATCGCAATGAAACACAATATCTTTGTTCACAAATGAATCTGGAAAAAGCTTTTTCAAATAAGACACAATAGGATGACCTAATATATTAGTCCAGAGATAAGTGTCGTCTTTATTTGAAACATAAACAGATTTATTGCAGCTCCTAAAGGTCTGTTCTATCACATCACTTGGTCCATGGTCAAGAACATACAAGCTTCCAATCCTCCTAGACCTGCCAATCATCTTCTTCAACACATATCTTGAAACACACAATCATCCATAGATAAGTTAGCAGTACACCCCTCATCAAAGTTGAACCTATAAACAGACAGAAGATTACAAGATAGACTAGGAACATGTAGAACATTTTTAAGGTTATGGTAGGTGATACACGGATGGATCCTATTCCAGCAATGACAGAATATGATCCTTGTAAGAGGGATCATTCAGATTAGGTTGAATGATTGTTCCGGAAAGATGGTTGTTCAAGCTGAATGAGTGTTGATCCCTCTGATTTTGAGATCACTTCAGCCGGAGATGATGATTTCTTCGACACCGTGGATGTGGCGCTGAAATAGATTTTTGTGGCTAGAAGAAGGATGAATTTCACATAATAGGCTCTGATACCATGTAGAAAAGAGGACAGAAGAATGGAAAATTCTTTCGTATTGATTCTCCGTCAAAACAGTGTACACGTGCTCTATCCATCCCATAATATAAGGTCTTTCGACTTTTTCACACAGTTTAAGAAAGTGGAAGAAGGTAATAAAACTGAAAGATAAAAGTCTAAAATACCCTTTGACTATCATTAATGTTATAGTTGTAAAGTACTGAAAACTTATTGAATAGATAATAAAATTAGGGGTAAGAGACGGAAGAGCGTAATAAATGCTCCACATGTATTCTAAAAGGACTTATACTATGAGACAAACCTAAAAGGACAAAATGACTTATATTATGGGATGGAGGGGGAACAAATTTTAAATAGCCAACAACGGCTCTTCAAAAAGGAAAGAAAAGAAAATCACATAAAACCTCAATCTTCTAACGAAGGAAACAATTCAAACTAAACAAAATAATCTCTATATTTGAGAACAAATCATGGATCCTAATAAAAGGAAATAAAAAATATAATTCCTTTAGGAAAAGGAACTGAGAATAAATTATAATAGAAAATGAATATTTCGACTATAATGGTATGCAAAATGTAATAAAAATCAATCGTTAACACAGGAAACAAATGAAAAATACCAAGAGGACTACAAGATGTACCTTAGCACGAAGCAAGGACTCAAGACCATCAAGCGAAGCACCTGGAATTCCATAATAACCACAAATTCAGGAGGAAACATTAACCATGTAATTTGCATAAGAGGAACTAGCAAAGAGACCAAGTTTGATGACCAAAAGAAAGATAAAACTGCAGTTCAACTTCAAGTTCTGGTGCTCATAAATCAAGTGACTACAAATTTGAAAACATACTAGAAAATGGAAGAAAAGGGGGGTGGGGGGTTGCACTAGTACTCCTCAAACTTTATTTGAGAGATGATTCACATGCTCAAACTTATGTGTGTCAATATTTCATCCCTGAACAGTATGTTAAAACGATTTAGGTCCTTAAGTTGGACCATTTCCAAGAACAAGTCAAAATTTGCACCCAATCTCCATACATACTCTTACAAGAGGTAAAAACGACAACTTCATCTTTTAAGTCATTTTCCTTCTGAAACACAGAGCAGTGACAATGAAATAGCACAAATAATGGGGACCATCAATGCATCGTTTCTGTGATTCCTATAACTGTAAGCAATGGTCTAACCCTCAATTACCCAAGTGCTAAAACAACTCTCACTTGCTGCTGACTCAGCTAACTTTCTGACTACAAAGTGCAAGCATAGTAATGAGACTTTCCACAAGCACATCCATTATGTTGCTTCAAATCGTTGAGAAAAAACATCAAGTGCTGTGATTACTTATGATTGCTACCCTATAGAATTAAAACCAATCAATAAAGAATAAGGGAATCGATAGCTGAGTTAAGAAGTCGTCTACAGACACTTTACGCCCAATCATTCCAGCTAATGCTTGGATCCTCCACACTACCTCAGTGTCAGTGGTGGCACATAATTGCTTCCCTCCCCCACGTAGTGTCACTGACTCTAGTACAGTAAAACAAGTTCACAACCCATGGACCTTTAAACTTAACACAGCATTGTTCCGTCAGGCTTCCGCCCTTTGCAGAATTCATTGCTGCCACATGTAGGAGTCTAGCATGTGCCTCACATGGTTTTACTTCTTGTTAAAGGTATTATAGATCCTTGAGGAGTCTGGGCTGTGCCTCACTTGGTGGACCAACTTGGTGTTTTCATAATTTCTTTTTAACACATTGCCAGAATGACCTAGATTGTTTGAGTGGAGAAGCATTGGAATCGGAGAGCGCAACCTTTATCCAAGAAATGAAATTCTGCGTAAGAGCTTGTTTGGACTACTTAGAACACAAGATGATACAATTTAAAGCACCAACACAAACTCGACCACGGAATATTGTTCTTGAAATCATTATTGTCTCCAATCATGGTGTTGTGATCATTAAAGTGCTTACAGAACATACTTATTACATTTTCCGTTGCAGATACAAAAAACATGTTGCTAAAGAAGCCTTGAAAAAAAAAGAATGTAATGAATTGAAGCACCCATGAAGAAAGCTACATTACCTTTACCCAGTTTTGGAGAAGCGGTCATACCAAATACACGAGGAAGTTTAACCATATCAGACTTGTAGAAGACCTAGGATATTGCAATAACTCATTTAAGTGGTGGCAGGAAAGTAGTTGAACAACTTTGAAGATTTGTTATGACATTGGTTTATGCCTTTTGTAAAAGCATATAGCTAATAACTACCTTCATGATTTCAGCGTAAGGATGATTGCTCTCAAGTTGTGCATAATGGCACTCATCAAAGATTAGAAGCACGATCAGCTCAATCTTGATGAAGCAATGCGACAGATTATGCAGCAATGTCTGAGGGGTCATTACAAGCACCTGAATAAATAGAAGCAAAACTAAGACAAGGCACCACAAATTTTCCATGACAACATAGCAAATGTTGTTGGATTAAAGTACGCAAACAGCACATCCATACTATGCCAATTGAAAAACGAGAAGTATATTGAGAAACGGATAAAACTTAACTTCAAACTCCAGAAGATTTTATTGTTGCATAAACTGTTTCATGTGTTTCTCCATTTCAAAAATGAACTTGAATCCTTAATATACCCCCTTTATCTGCTATACCGTACTTTCACAAGACTGATTATAGATATTTACAGCTCACTCGTAGTAACTTGTCAATCTCCTAGCATAACAAAGGACTCAGTTGTCCTCTCCTAATTAAACTTCAATGTAATAAACTTTATCTTTGCTTGATTAAGTGTTCAATCTTTAAAGTCACATGTTCCTATCTAGGATCAATATGTATATAGATAAGTGATTTTGCGTAGAAAACAAAAGGTGGATACTTTGTAGCTTTCAAAGGAAATAGCTCGCAATCAACTCACCTCGTATTCTTCCAGTTCTTTTTCCCAGTCTTCATGGTGCTTTAAACGCTTTGAAGTGCCACAGTATATTCCGACTTTGAAATCTATAGTCTCTTCTATGACCTTAGCTTGCTTTCAAATTGAACACAGTAGTAGAATGTGAAGATCAATATCAAAACTTTGTACAAATATCAATGAATGAAAGCATCATATCAAAACATTCAACGGAGCAGAACTACAAATAAAGTCAACCGGAAAGATTTGGACTCAAAACTATTTTGGAATTGTAATACTGTCAAGGCAAGTGTTTCACTTAACGTACAGAAAAAACATATACATGCACAACAATGCCCGATCAGCGGTCACTACCTTCAAGTTTCAAATTGCTCAACTACCAATTTTATAACATTATGGCAGAACATTATTTACTGCTATTCTTTAGTAAGTAAAATCTTACGCCAGAAAAACAGAAAATCAGACACAACAACGCGTTGAATAATTTTTTACAGGTAGCCCAAACGAAGGGTTGATGAATAATATCCTATCTGAAATGAAACTATTTTGAGAACCTTATGATAACACTAGGCTTTACTTCTAATGTGGTTTTTCTTTCTTTTTCTTTTTTTGGCTGGGGTGGGGGGGGGGTGGTGGTAATAACTATCACTAATGTAATGGTCGTAAAAAACTGAAAAGTTGCCAGATGTATAATAAATAAAAGGTAAGATGAGGAGGGAACATATGATAAATGCTCTCTTGTTATTCTACACAATAGACATTATAAAACCCAAAAATAATGTGCTAAAATGATAGATATTTTGAGGGGAAAATTGACTTGGCACAAGTTTCACAGATATCACAATTGAAGGTGAAACAAAGCAAATATGTAAGCATATAAAGAGAAACCTGCTGAGCCAAAGCCACTGTAGGAGCAAGGAAGATGCAAATGTTTTTCTGGGGCTTCCGTATTAAATGACCCATTTCATATATAAGCAAAGCAGCAATGTGGGTTTTGCCATAACCCGTTCCAAGATATACTACAATATTCTCCTGTAAGGCCTTTTGACAGAGTTCCAACTGATACCTGTGAAGGAGAAGAAAAATGGCAACAGTTCATCCCTGATTTTTTGTCAGTAAACTAAGATCGATTTTGACCCAAATTTTATCATCGCTTTCTAAGAGATTCTGAGCAATGACTATTACTTGGATATGTATTGCTCAATCGTTGATAAATTCCGGTCCCTTTTCAGACAAACAACTCGACACAAGGATGGGAATGAAATAAAAGTCAGCAGCTTTTTCCCGGGTAGATAGACTTAGATTGAAATTGAAAGAAAATTAAATTACAATCATTAACACCATATCATCTTTCCAATTTAGAAGGGAAAAAAAAACAAAAACATTAATGTCCAATGATCATGGTGTGCTAGAATTGTCTTTGGAAAAATGACACCAGATAGGAAGATCCCCTCAGCAAAAAGGTTTTAAGGAACACCAGAGTGAAAAACAAAACGAACAAACCATCAAGAAGTTAAAAAATACTAACTGAATGGACAAACCAAGTAGCTGCAAGAAAGAAGGAAAGAATATAAAGAAAATTATACTTTCTAGCGATCCTTCTGGGGTCCTTGTCCAGTTTCTGAGACCGAGAGGTGGAAACTTCATCACCATTGATGTAAAGAGCTCCCAGTTGCTCTATGAGCTCTGAAGTTTCGACACTGCCGTTTGCTGAGTAGCCGTTGGCTTCAGTGGTGCCGGCAGAGCCTGCACTGTGGCCATTGGCTTCGGTAGTGCTGACACAGTGACCATTGGCCAAACCATTGCCGTCCATGACGAAGATCAAGGGGCTGGGAGATTAGAGACGACTAGTTTGACTTCCCGTTGAGTCAACTTCTCTTGTTTCAAAGGAAATCTGTAGGAGTATAGTAATAAAGTTAACTGTGTGAACTTAGGAGCTAAGGTAAAACAAGGTTTGGGAGGAGGCGGAGGCGGAGGCGGAGGAGCACGGTGGCCCCACGGGTGGAGGAAAAAGTTGGTACTCGTTAAAAGTTTTCTTAAGGGCGAAGAGAGGTTTATGAGGTGGAGATAAAATCGTGTAAATCGTTGCTGATGCGAAGTGTCTCCTAAATTCTAATTAAGTTCCTAGAATCCGGGTTCATATTAATAACTTTTTTTTTGTCAGAATTTGGGATCTTTGAAATTCATCACTTATATACAGGTCCACGTTTTTTATTTTTTCTTTCAAGAAAATTTAAATTAAATAAAATTTACCCGTTGTTATAAATATGTGTTATAAATTATGTTATAATAAAAATATAACACGTAATGTGTCGATTTCTATTAAATAAAGTACAACAGATATGATCAACGGATGTTTTAACACCATAACACCACGTATAATATGTTGTGTTTTATTATCAAAAAAAATATGTCGTGTTTTTATTAGATGATACCACGTTCGATAATTATCACAGATAATTACACTAAACCCTAATCACATATAATTATCAAGCCGCCATTACACGTGAAGTTATTTGCTTAAATGCTAAGGGCACTCCCAGCAGAAGCCCTATATGGTGTTATATCTCTAAAATGAAGATAAAAAATAGAGTTTACCCCAAAATAGCTTTCATAGCAGAGTTCATATCCCTATTTATTTTTAGGATATGAACAGTGCATCCCTACTTGTGGTGATGCACTATTCACGCTCTAAACATATTTAATTATTAAAAATTATATGGATAGGGATGTTGCTGGAGTGAAATAATAAATATTTAATGTGTATAAATAGAGTTGTGATGTGGAATATGTATTATTTAATATTATTTGAAATATTATAGGGATAAGGATAGGGATGTTGTTGAAGAGGTTTTTGGATTGAGATGTTGTAAAATATATATATGTATTATTTTATATTATTTTAAGGATAAAAGTTTGATGTGGCCCAGATAATACCCGATTCAAGAGGAAGATTGAGTCTTTTATTTAGTCTTTTAATTAGTCTTTTATTACCCCACATTGGTTAATTGTCTTTTATATTTATTATTATTTTTAATTATTGTTATTTTGTCCCACATTCTTAAAATGGCAATTGAACTTTGAAACATAGCATATATAAAGCGTTTTCTTGAATTTGAATATGTTGCTTATTATTAAATCAAAAACTATTTTAGTTGAAATTGAGAGATTGAATTTTATCATAAGAAACTTTCGAGATTGGGTTTCTTTCAAAAGTTTTCGAGAGATTGGACTTCTTTCGATTATCCCGAGACGGGTAATTGGTTGGTATTCTGAGATGGATCACCGTAGTAAATATTCTGAGATGGAGTATTTACATATCCTTTTGTTATTTTCGTTATATATATTCAAAAAGCCATAAAAATATACTTTTCAAAGCTGAATCGTTTGTTGTGCTTTAATCAACGATCCTACGAGATTCGGTTTATATCAAGTGGTATCAGAGCTCAGGCGATTAAAGCAACAACAATTTGCTTTGCGTTCTTGACGTAAATCTGCAGCGTTTTCTTAGAGTTCCTGGCGTTTTTGTTCTCCGAGAAACCCTAACTGCAGCCTTATATTCGTCACTTGCTGCTGCATTCGATCCTTTCTTGATCATCATCAAGAAGCCCTAATTTGGCCGACCGTTATCACAAGGTAATCAAAGCATCCGAAATAGCTGCGTTCATAATCTGCTTCGTATTTTCTGAATCTTTACGAATTTCATTCTATTCGTTTCCTAATCAAATCATATCGAAAAATTCTCAAAATTTACGAGTAGATAGAACTTTGTATTGGCTGTCTTTTGTCTCTTTGGCACTTTCACAAATTCGGATTTTATCTTGATCAAATTCGGATCGGAATATTCTGCTCGATTTTCTGGAACAGCTTGTAGTCGACTTTGTTTTTAGGGAGTTTTTGTGGTCGGAATTGAATGAAATTTTGTGAGCACATAGGAAATTCATTGTTCTACAATTTTGATTCTTTGAGTTTTTTCAGAGTCCCGACCGGTTTTGTACAATAGTCGTCGTCACCTAGTTGACTGTTTCTGTCAAAACCCGTAACCCGAGAGTGATCTGTTTACAAATTCAATTTGAGTGGGTTATACCTGTCCAAAAATTCTGAAACTTAACAGTCTGAACCAAAATTTTGTTCTCTACAAGTTTTGTTCTTTGTGTTTTTCCGAATTCCATATTGTTTGGTCGTGACAAGTGCCGTCAGAGATTAGGCGATTAAAGCTGCTGCGTTTATTGGAAGAAATCTGCTGCGTTCTTGAGCACCAAGAACCCTAATTGCAGCCGCACTCAAAAGCTCCTTACGTCATCGAATTTTGCTGCTATTTTCGCAACCCTAGCTGTTCTTGAAATCCAAGAAACCCTTGTGCAGATCGTGTACAGCCCTAGCATCATAAAAAGCTGCGTTTTTAGTCCTGAAATTATGTTCTTGCAAGGAATCATCTGTTGCGTTCTTGGAAGATTATTTGCAAGTTGCTGCAATGGATAAACTACGTGCAACTTTCGACAACATCCATACAGACTTCGAGCGACATCGAGTTGAATCCGATCGAAGACATCTTGAAATTATGGTCGCCTGGATGCATTACATGACACCTCGATCCACGACGTGAATTAGAACGTATTGCGCGAACGGAAATTGTGAGGCGTAACAACGGAAATTAGAACGTCGCGTAACATTGGAGGAAATTAGACGCAAAGTGGAAAGCAGACGATGAACTTTTCTTTATCACGTATGGTGTAACACGTGAAGAAGCTATGGCTGGCAAACCGCCCAAATTCTCTCATTCACGTGCTAAATCGAATAAACAGGTTATTCCCAACCCCCCTACGCCTATGGTACACGAGGAGGTTGACATTCTTATTGTTGATTCAGCCACGGAAGAGTTCATTGAGGTTCCTAATAAACTTACTAATGATGTTGTTCCAGTTGCTATTATTGATTCTCCTTTACCGGTACCCGACCATTCTGACGAGATTGCCGACGTCAAGGTGGATATTGGTGTTGACCCAATCACTATGCTCGTGGACTTACTTGCTGAATCGATTGTGGTCCAACCGGGGACCGAACCGGTGCAATCCGATGGTTCAAAGGTGCGCTCGGCAATTTTAGTTGCCGATTTGGAGGCGTTACAAGCACCACATGTATATGTGGATCCATATTTACAGCATTGCCGCCCTTTGGATTTTGTTGTCGCTGATTTCTCCACTCGCGCCATTCTATGTTTTTGCGATGTTGTGATTCTGAGTTTCTCCGTGGTTGAGTGGACGTATGGAAGCACGATATTCGTGTTCGATCCGGGTTGATTCGATGACGAATCCTTTTGAAGATTGAATGATGTGGCCCAGATAATACCCGATTCAAGAGGAAGATTGAGTCTTTTATTTAGTCTTTTAATTAGTCTTTTATTATCCCACATTGGTTAATTGTCTTTTATATTTATTATTATTTTTAATTATTGTTATTTTGTCCCACATTGCTAAAATGACAATTGACTTTGAGTCAGATGCTTTATATAAGGCATTTCCTTGAATTTGAATAGGTGGCTTATTATTGAATAAAAAACTATTTTGGTTGAAATTCGCACATTGAATTTTTATCATAAGAAATTTTCGTAGATTGGGTTTCTTTCAAAAGTTTTCGAGAGATTGGACTTCTTTCGATTATCCCGAGGCAGGGTAATTGGTTGGTGTTCCTGAGATGGGATCATCGTAGTAAATATTTTGAGATGGAGTATTTACATATCCTTTTGTTATTTTCGTTATATATATTCAAAAAGCCATAAAAATATACTTTTCAAAGATGAATCGTTTGCTGTGCTTTAATCAACGATCCTACGAGATTCGGTTTACATCAAAGTTGGTGCTTCTGCTGGGAGTGCCCTAAGGAACCACATGGTGTGACAAGGTGCTTTAGCCAAAATCCTTCTTTCTTATTAGTACTTGTGATTGTAAGCCGTGCAAGGTACGGCGGGTTTTACATAAATCGTTATCAACGATAATACTAAAGAATAGATCTCCAACGTGAAATAAATCGCGTAATCTTAAACCGTAACAAATTCAAAACACAAGACAAATAGAGCGACATAAACATATCGCATTCTCTACAAGAGGTAGCTCTTTCTTAGATACGTGAAGATTGTGAATCACTTCTCTTCCAGCCCTATCAGGAGTTTCCACCTATAAAATAAACCACAATATGATGTATCGGAGGACAATGTCATAAAGTCGATCCCTTTAGCTTCGACTTTACGTAATGAAACATTATAGAAAAACAATAAGCGGACCATAACTACACGGTCAAATCTCCCGGGATGCCTTAACTTCCAGATCATTATTATGCTTGAAAAATGTGTTTCACTCATTTTCTATTTGGCATTTCTCTTTCTTATCATTAATGAATACGTCATTGATCTCGTGTTCATTCATTTGGTGAAAAAAAAACCATGTGTCAAACGGTATAAAGAATATAAAAAGTGATTTGGTATTCCAACGTCAATTTTAGTGACGCTCGTACCGCAAACGGCCGTCGGTTCCACCGACGTTATGCTGCTCAAAATAATAAAAATATTTAATGTGGTGTCAAGAGTGATTTATAAGGCGCCGTGAGTAATTTCGTGGTGCCGATAGAAGCAAGATAAATACATCATACATTCTTACACGGCCAATAAGTTCAATATAGCTAGTCAGATCAAATATGAAAAATGATTCTTCAAGTAAACTCAGAATAAATAGAGACATGTTCTATTGGCACTACCATTTTACTAATGACACCATTTTTTTTTTTATTAATTTTCATTTGATTTTACACACCACCAAATAACTTTTTTGGCACCACGTCGTTACGCGCGTCAGAGCTACCGATGATTTATAAGGTGCCGAGAGTAATCGTCGCGCCGTGACTATTTTCGTGGCGTGGATATTTGTTCTGCTACTTTTTGTTGTTGTATTTTATAGCTAAACTTGACTCATTTTCCATCGTACACTACACACCACAACGTGAAATCTGTCGGTTTTTCCTTTTCAACACAAACTACTAACGGCACACGGTTCATTTCAAAAACAAAAAAAAACGAGCCACAAATGTTTGATAAAAAAACGAGAGTAATTGTGGCGCCGTGACTATTTTTGTGGCGTGGATATTTGTTTGGCCATATTTTTTTTGTTGTATTTTATAGTTAAACTTAGTCCATCTTCCATCGTACACTACACAGCAGAACTTCAAATACATCGGTTTTCCTTTTTTTTTTCCTTTTTTGCACAAACTACTAAGAAGGTGTCCACGTGGCCACATGGGTCTTTTTTTTTTTTTTTTTTTTTTTTTTTTTTTTCAACACAAACTACTAATGACACACAGTTGATTCCAAAAAAAAAAACGAACCACAAAAGTCTGATGAAAGTTTAAAAAAAACAAGAGTAATCGTGGCGCCGGACCATTTTCATGGCGCGGATATTTGTTTGGCCATATTTTTTTTTTTTGTATTTTATAACTAAATTTGTCACATCGTACACTACACAGCAGAATTTCAAATCCATTGGTATTTCTTTTTTTTTTTTTCTTCTTTTATGCATAAATTACTAACGGTATACGTTTGATAAAAAAAAAAACACAAAGGTAAAATAAAAAAAATTTAAAAAAAAAAAACTCTCCACGTGTCAAGCCAAGAAGGTGTCCATGTGGCCACATTGTGGGCAAACCTTCTTGGGTTTAAATAGATATAAAAAAATTTAAAAAAAATACAATAATAATAATAATAATAATAATAATAATAATAATAATAATAATAATAATAATAATAATAATAATAATAATATCTATCTATATATCTTATATCTTATTTTCAAGAGAAAAACTGTCAATTGACCCGCTTTTCACCCAATTGACCCGGAAAATAACCCGTTTTGGCCCTGCATACACGCCTCTCCCCTAGCCTCTCCCCTTAAGTACCCCATGATCTCCTGGAAAGAAAAAGAACTTCCCAGTCCCCACGCGTTCAGTCCTTCGTCCCACGTCTTCCATGGCTTTTTGCGGATCATAAAAACACGGAAAACATAAAATTTAAAAATGTGTAGTAAGAACCAAAAGTCAACTTAATTACATAGGAAACATAAAGTAATAGGAGTACAGAAAAAAGATGGTTATATATTACCAGATAAAATATATAACCGAAATGAAGACCCGTAATTTGATCAAACGTGCAGCGATATTGAACATCAATTTGATTCAAGATCTAGATGAATTTAAAACAATAGCCCAAAATCTCACCTAAGCACAACTCGACCATCTAAGCACGATATTGAATTAAAAACACAGCTGCATGTATGAATAAAAACTAATGAATGTAGCTAAATCCAATAACTTAGTGTAAGTGCAATGGTTGCATGAGAAGCCTACAGAAAAGCGTGCAAATCAGGAATCATACATAGATTATGTACACTCTTCAAGCATAGCAAATAATAAGAGTTTATTGTGAATTTGATGAACCATTAGTGACCTGAAAATACAATTTCTCACCTATCACTTACCTTACCAATCACCCAGTTGCACATTACCTTTTTACCCACCTACCTTACTATCCCAACCTACCCTATCACTCATTTACCCAACCTATCTCACCCTACCCAACCATACCTTGCTCTACCACCATACCCCACCCTACTTAAACACTCACATTACCCCACCCACCATACCATCCCACATCTCACCTCGTCCTACACTACCACTCCTCACACCATACCCTACCACAATCACACCATTGCTGCTCCAAACGGGAAGAATCAGATTATGAAATGAAATGAGAAATATCTTGAAACTAACCATATTATTATGATAACATATATGAAAAGAATCAAATTACGAAATGAGAAATACTATTATCACAACGGTTTTGTCAGAACAGGAAAGGCGGTTGCACCTTTTAGCATTTTGGGGCAGGCCGAACTATTGTAGCAAAAACACTCTAAAATCGAACCTAGAGCCCGAACCTAGGAAACAAAATCTGGGCTCAAGTCCTTGATCTTCTTTTCACTCAGAAATTTGAAGAGAAGTTGTCCTACTGATAAGAAAGAAAAAAAAATCACTTTTTGAAGATTAAAAGACAGTAATAATAGTTCATTTTCAAGAAAAATACAATAAAACAGAAAGCCCTTTGAAGATATCTTTCAGATTCTTCGATTGAAAAGATTACCGCCTCGCAGCAATTCTGAGTAGAGGTGAAATAATTCCTTGTATTTCTTGCAAGGATTGCTGTATTCGTATCTCTTCCTCGACGTCTCTCTTGAGATTTCTAACATAGCCTAGTAATTTGTCTGATGATCTGATATCTTCTCCTCGAATGTATCATATTCTTTGTGAACCTCATCATAAACGGTGCATACCGTGGCACGGTTGAATACCTCTGCAAGAAAGTCACCATTAGTCCAAGTTCATCACGGTCCAGGTTTGTTATGCAAGTTATCAACTTCTTCCTAGCTGCTAATTCTTCCATTACAGCCATCACGTGTTCGGGATTCTTCCCGTTTAGAGCAGCAATTAGTGCTAATTTATGCCTAAACTTGTTTAACAGCTTGTCATGCTCTGCTAACTTCACTTTCTTTGGCCTTGTTATTAAGTGATCACTCTCTAAAGGTTTCTCATTTTGTCCTCTATGAAAGTATCTGAACTATGATGGCCTCAAAACTTGCATCTGCCTTGCATCTGCTGCCACGGGTCCTAGACCGACAAAATCCCGTGATGTGTACCCCTCGGTTTCCTTTGTCTTTCTTTTCCCGATATACAACGTCCCATTTGATGTCGTCACCGTCATTGTAATATGGGGAGGCAATTTCAACTTGATTCTTTTAAGGTGGAAGTATTTATGTAAATTAATTCACTTAACTAATTTTAATTATGGTCTCATCAAGTATATCTATCTCTATAGACATACATCCAACTCATTCATCTAGATCGTGCCTAGTCATGCATCTATCGTATCATATAAAATAAATACAAGCACAAAAAAAATAAATGCGTAAAGTAACCGGTATGATCATGGACTTTTCCTAGGTGCGGTTTCGAATACAAATTGACGAAACCGCGTGTCACAATCTAAGGGTAGCTGCAACCGCCAATAGGATCTTTAATGCGCCATCACGAATGGGATCTTTATTCTTCTTTCTTTGGTCTCCATCTTCTGCTCCATTCTTGTTACATTTAATTCTATCTAATAAAATAAATACACCCACTGCACGGGGGGAGCTAAGGGGAATTCGATAAATGCAGAAAATAAACTAGGTCACGTTCTTCATAACGGCCTAGGACAATTTTTAATCCAACATAAAAATTAAATCATTCACATCTATCCTATCGGTCGAGTCCATGCATGATCAATCGGGGTCAATATAATCATATTATATCTACTATATCTAATCCATACAATAACATCTTATGAAAAAGATAAAATTAAAATTTAATTACTTGCGTCTTAATTAATCAATTAACATTTAATCTATTAAATAATTTTATCCAATCAATTAACTAATTAACATTTAATTAATTAAATGATTTTAATCGAAATAAATTAACGGTTTAATTTAAACGATTTTAATTTCAATTTTAATTAGTTAGAACTATTCTAAAATAAATCAAAATTAAAATTAATACTCTTTTGTTTCTTTCCTTTTGATTTATAATCAAAAGGGATGCCTTTGGTTTCATAAACCAAAAGCGTCTCATTAATTCTTTCCAAAATCAAAATTTTGAAAAGGCGTATAAACTAAACTTTTTCCAAATGAAATATTTTGAAAAGTGTTTGCGCTATTCCAAACAAAATTTGGAAATGCCAATATTTTGGTTAATATGACAGGCCACTTTCCAAAATCAAAATTTTGGAAGTGGCCTACGCCTAGGTCTTTTCCCAAATCAAATATTTGGAAAGGGCCTAGGCCTATTCCAAACAAAGTTTGAAAATGTCATTATTATTTTAATGCCATGTGGCATTCCAATAGCCCAAACTATTTGAACCATTGGTTAGTCACACGACACAACTAAACAAAAGAGGAATTACCAATCACAAATATGAACCATATTGAAAACACAAAATACACAAAACAAAATTTAGGGATCCAACAAAAATGCACCAGCCGACGTCGACCGCCCGGGGGGGAGCCGCCGCCGCCGGCGCAATTTCCGGGGAGAGTGCCGCCACCGATTGGCCGAACACCCCAAAAGCCGCCCTTTTTTTTCTTTTCTTTTCGTGTATCGTTTTGCGAATAAAAAATCTTTCATCTTTTAATTACGTGATTTAAACGATAAAATTAACTACGCAAATTAACATGCTTATTGCTTAAGCTCGAACCTCGCTCTGACACCACTATTAGGAAATCTACGCGGGAACGCAACAGAATTCAAAAATATGATTTCCTTTTACCCAAGATCGACTTCGTTTAAGCAATAAACAAATAAGCTAAAGATGGTGGTTACCTTGCTTGATCTAAAAGATCGACGCTTTGACTGTCTAAGGAGAGTAGCGATGCACGGAGCCGCCCAAGCGTTCGGCCACTACCGCTAGTCCACACGAACAACCCGCCGGAATCCACCATTGGATTGCAACTAGAAAACTCCGGCTGCTAGACCGGCCTTTTCTCTCTCTCAAAACTCTCTCTAAGAGATACTCTATTTTTCACAAAGAACTATTAAATTTCTTGGAGTTATGATGTCTGAAAAGAACTGACACCCACCTTCCTATTTATAGTGGATGAGGCACCCTGTAAGAAGAGAGAGAGAAGAAAACATTTTACTAGTAAAATAAGGAAAATATATTTGATTGATTTATCTCATTAATATTCAATATCTTATATTAAATATTTCCAATATATTGTCAATATCTTATATTATTATATTTATCTTATTACCATAAATCAATTTACACATGTGTATATATCATATATATATTACACATATAAATCTATATATAAATATCTAGCTATTACAAATGTGCACATGTATATGTTATATACATGTACAGCACACACATGTAATCATATATATATATATATATATATATATATATATATATATATATATATATATATATATATATATATATATATATATATATATATATATATATATATATATATATATATATATATATATATATATATTATATATATATATATATATATATATATATTAATTATAATATTATATATATATAATCCAATATATATATATATATATACATATATATGTGTATTTTATACACACATAAATTGTGCCACCTTATATAACAAATTGGATATATATATATATTATTTAATTAATATATATATATATTAATATCTTGTATTTAATTTATATCATAATAAATAAATACCATATATATATAATATATACCATATATATATATATATATATATATATATATATATTAATATCTAATATAAAACTTTCCTTATTTGGTTATCAACTATAACCACATTTTAATCCGGCTAGATGTTTAATATAATACTATTAATATGTGTGACCCACCATAGGCTTCGAATATGTTGGCCGTAGATACAAATTGCAAATTGTTTTAATCCCATAGTGTTCTTATGTGTGTGACCCGAAAGACAATTTGTTGTAATTGTTTTTAATAATGAATGACAAAATTTATCTCACCTTATTACTTGCTTTGTGCTTGTAAAGTAATACACTCGCAAAGAAACCCTAAGTATATATGTATGTAACCACTTAACTCAGTGTATGGATTACACGTGAGGATTGAGTTAGTGGTGATATACTTAAACTGTTAGTCCGTGGTGAACTTAATCAGAGTTTAGGGTCTCTTGATTAAAACACCGATGAATGCACCCATAACACCTTAGGGTGTGATAGTCTTATTCGGATTGTCGGTAGATGGTACCTACGTGGGGCATTTATATATGATGACATTCATATAGGTATTGGACCGATTTAATCTGAATTTCTCGGTATAATTCCGTAATCGAGGAATCTTATTAAATCATTAGATGATCATATATGGATCAACCTTAATCCTGAGGTGATCACGAGTGTTGCTGCTTGTCTCGGAGTAGTGTTTGATGTGTTAGTTACGGTTCACTTAGATATGTGTTCCAAGCCACTTCTCATTGGCACTATCTCTCGAATGAGTGAGTAGTTACGATTTTCACAGACATGAAATCCATTCCTTCCTCGCGGGAAGTAGAGAGACAATCCTCTTATTTGTTAGCCCTAAGAAAGTGATCGATCCTGGAGTTAACATTTGACTAATTAGCTACTAGTCGATATGTGTACTAATTGATCATCGTGGGTTAATGGTAAATAAGGATAAGATATTCTCGAGTCGGGTTCACGGAGACTTCCCACTCGTAATGGACGATCTATGGAGGGTTAATCCGTATGTAGTGATTATATCAATGGACGCTTATTCACTCTATGGGTTGAGTATAAGTATACATCTATAATCGGTAGAGTTCGATTTGGGGTTTATGGTGGCGTAATCCCGGAATTAATAATTAATGTACTTATTCTCGCTCGACGAATAATTAATTATTGAGAGCTACTGGTTTTAGGTCCTGGTCCCCGATGTGGCTTCACGTAATTCGGACAAATAATCTTGTTATTTGGGCCTCAATGATAATTAATTGGTTGGGCTAATTAATTGATATGCATAGATATTATTTAGTTAAATTTAAATAATATTATACACATAAAAGACATTTTATGCGCTTTTTGACCCTAAAGGTGGCGCCAATATCATCATTTAATTAGAGAGAAATTAGTTTTCTTGGATAATTATTTGACATGTGATTTATCTTTTATTTGTTAATTGATAATTCATGGAATATTAGATAATAATATGATTTATCCTAATTTGTTTGGGATAATCATTTTATTTATCTTTTATTTGGAATAAAGGATTAATGGAATAATTATCTCTTAATTATTTAATCCTTGGAGACAAATGATTACTCTCCTATATAAAGAGAGTTATCCTGTCTTAATGATAAGGAAAATTTCGACCACCATCATTAAAAAGGAGAGAAAAAATTTGTTTTCTAACATGCAGGGTTTTAGAGGAAGAAAAACTTGGAGTTTTTCTTAGTGTTGCATATCGAGGAGGTTTGTGTATCAAGAAGGGTGTCCACCAACCGCCGTTTGGAGAACACATCGGAAGATCAAGGCTTCTCTTCCCGTTATTGGTAACATAATCTTAAACCCCATTGTAGTACTTAAATCCTTTAATTATGAATTGTGTCATATAAATCGTGATCCATCCGCTGCGCATAGATCTAACTCGTTTAGATCTAAGAACCTGCATCCTTCATGTGGTAGCAGAGCCAGGTTTCACAATTTATATAATCATAATCGTAGTTAAACGATTTAAAGGAGTGAAATTGCATGTAGGTGATATTTTACTTATTATTATGCATTAATAATTTTTAAATTGCTATGGTTGAAGAGATGGATTGGGGTTGGCACCGTTTTCCCATTAGATCTATTGTAAACTCATATAAACGATGAAAATTCGTTCATATGAGTATTGGAAATTATGTAATTTATTTATTATTGCAAGTTTAATTTAATGTAAATAGATCTGTTTAGTAGCTGTATAGTGTTTTCGTTTTTTCCGTTGTTTGAGCCGTTAAAACGAAGATCCCTCCAGTCAGAATTAAGATTTGAAGTTGTTGAACAATACCACAAATTTTGGTGTCGATCAGAGTCCGTTTGGTTTTCCGTTCGTTGCTGCGAAGTGGCTGCTGTAACAGAAAAACGCAGGATTCACAGAAACCCTAACTGTGACTTCTTCGATTTTCTGGGAACAATTGGACCGTTAAAATTAAAATCCGACCGTTCAGAAAGTATATCATGGAGTTTTTGACGTAGCATAAAAATTTCAGATCGATCGGGATTCATCTCGATCCCCTATCGGCCTCGGGAAGTCTCTGATGCGCTGTTGTAAAAGTCAGATTCAGCAGCAAGTTGGGCGGCTCACTGGAGAAGATTGACAAGTCAAAGCTCCGATCCAACCGTCCATAATGAAGCCCAAGGAGTGAGGAACAGATCTGGAAATTTTCGTCCCGATCCAAGTTCGTTTGATATTCCGATCGTCGAAGATTCTCAACAACCGCAGATTAGGGGGTTTTAATTTATTTTCGAATAGATTAATTCTGAAGCTGCCAACGGTCCATCTCTGCTGTTTATTTTCCGCACTAGTATACATGTGTAGATTGTATGAGTAGAACCGGAAAATTGCCATGACATGCATCATATCATGAATTCCACTCCATATGCATACATGTAGAAATTAATTCGAGGAATTAGTTAGGCATGTATAAAACACACGATTAGTTTTAATTAATTGTTTGATATTAATTAGAAACTAATTAGGGTAAAAACCGAGGAACACGGGTTTTTCAATCGTCGAGGTTGGGTGATGGATTCTCGGTGAATCCCACTCTGCGAAAGCATAAGGAGTAAAATCCCGAAACCTCGTGGTTAAGGTGTTGGATTCTCGGTGAATTCCACCTTACCTAAGACGAGATTACGTTTTTGTTCCGTAGTGTCTACGTGAAAGTTTGATGTTTAAGGATTGGATAATCACGGGCAAAAGGTTCGAAAGTGGTTTAACCACGGTTGGGTGGTCAACGTGAGCTACGGCTCAATCGACTTCACCTCCCACGTGTGGCGTTTGCACGGGTCCGCAATCTCGAGCCATCCGAAGAGCCACTACGGCTCAACGGACCTCTCCTAGCCTTGACCCGTCCGACGGCCACATATGTTGTAACGAATAGGTCGGGTGGACTAGCCCACATAACCGACAACATTCGGGCCTATGATTTATTGTTCCTTAATGTAACATCAAGTCCAAAAACGTGATCAGTAAACCCACTACTTTTTCAAAATATTGAGTGGGAGCGGGAGAGGCGACAGCCGACCCCACGGCCTCTACTGTTGACACAAGCAACGTGAGAGAATGGTGACGCCTCATGCCGGCTTTGATTTCGGCCCCCTAAGGAAGGCCTTCACCGCTATCAAAATTCAAAGCTTGGTCTCCGAAAGTATATGATTTTGGGTACTCGTCGGGTCACTGACCGACCCTAAGGCGGCATACTCGGGGTCTACCTAAAAATCTGAGATAGTAGGTCACACTCATAAAGGGTATTTTTGGAAGTACCTTGGCTGAAAAAGGAAAGGTGATTGAAGATCACAAATGAGATGTTCGATTCTCAATCTGATCTTCAATATTAATCGAAACCTCTTTGACCTACCCTAAGGCGGCACTAAGGCGTTAGATTAAATCCTTGGAACGGTAGGATAGACTATAAGTACTTAGTTTATGTTCCTAAAATTTATTAGTAGTGTATGATTTGGATTTATTCTGTCAATTTTATTTACAACTGTTATATATATCTCTCTAGGTGCTAGATCAAGTAGTGTAAAATTGACTAGTAATGACTTCGTTAAAAAGTGGTTAGTAACTAGAACGTTGTACCTATTAATCTCACATACGATTAATTTTTCGGAAGAGATATTTCTCTTGAGCCTTCAAGACTTAAGTGACGTAAACAAGTATGTCACTGCTGTCACTCATGTTGAACGAGAGACAACCATAGTTAGTTTGAAAGATGATTGGGACGATAAAATTCTTCTAGTGAATTTTAATTGTGTAGTGTCTACACGAGAAATTTTCTAATAGAAAAATTGGAGAATCATCAATTAAAGTGTCGCTAGTTAGACGGTATTTGGAACCGATAAACTAGTGGGAGCTTTTATCTTATGTTTTTCTGATTTATTAGAAAATAAGTCCCACAGGGTAACGCTTTCATTAGACATCCCACAGTTCACGAGTAGTGTCTACTCAAACGAACTGCTAGTTCAAGACTATTTCCTTTTAAGGAAAGTTAAGAATGGGAAAGAATGTCTATAAGTGTTAATCATCTTAACTGAAGTTTTGAGGCTAAACCGAAACATTAATTAAAGAAAGTATAGGATAAGGAAAGTGATTTCGAATCACTAACCAATGAATCCTTAGCGACTTTCTTAACCGAGTAACTTGACTCGGTAGCTTAGTTCTTTGAAAGAACAAGGAAGCTGTGCATTAACAATTAATAAAGTAGACAACGGGCAGTTATTTCAGCTATAATAGTAGGAGTGATATAAGGAAATGAATTTCGGATTCTATCCTTGAATATCATAGAAAAATTTATTTTTCTGTTTATAGATTCGTTCAAACAAATAGATTCACTTTCATCTCGATACTACAATTGCCTTAAACAAAGTGAAGATGACATTTGTAGTACGACGATCATGACTCGGACTTTTGTTTGATAAAGACAACCACTAAGAAAAGTTTGAATAGGTATGTGTAACACATCTAAAACTATTAAAGGTAAAAGGTTTCCGTATTAAGATAAACGACCCTTCAATATCTATTAATTAGTGCATATATCCTAGAGATAAGACCTGACGACTGGCTAAGGGTGATACCTATCTCCCAGTCTAAGAACACTATCTCAAAGGAACAATGACTAAGTTTCCTTTCAATCGGGAGAGGGTAATAGATTTGAAGGGGTAACATAGCTTGTTCATCATGACCTTTGGGGTCTAGTGAGAGATACAAGCTAGTGGGAGATTTTGAGTGGTGACATTCTGTCTGATAACTACTCAAAACACTGTTTAGTTTATCAAAAGAATACGAGGAGGAGTCTCTGATTTTAGCAGATAATAGAGTATTCCATGCTCAGAAATAGGCTATCGCATAGTCTTGGGACTATTGCTCGGCCTGCCTCCTAGTGGAATGTTTCTCACTGAGGAAGAAACCATAGACTTGCCTGATATAGTTATTAATGTGCTACAATACACTGTTAAACTAGATTAAGATAATTGGTTGCAAAATAACGGTTAACATTACTATGTAAACCGAGAAGTCTACCTAGAAGATGCCGGTGAATTTATGGATAATGAGTGAATTCGGTTCACACCACTTCCATAAATGTAGGCATTTAGCATTTAATGCTTGAAGGTAGGATCGAGATTTTGCGCATACGTTCGATTGTGATTTGTTAGTGAAATATCTTAATGAGACGCAGTGAAGGTTGATTATAAGATTCTTGAGATCGTAAAGTGACGGTTGAACTATCACAAGCCTTCGATAGAATCTATAAGTAACAACCTTAAACCTTGAGTACGGTTACCCAAAGGTAGTTACTATCTCGCTTTAATCGGACCACGTCCAACATCGGTTGTTGGTGATTACACCGATAAATACTACTAGATCGATGTCAATCCACCACGCAGATGGGAGTATGGTTTAACCATTGACCCATTGTAGTTTTGTGGACTTTACGGTCTGCATTGGGGTGATTGATAACCTATGGCTCTTAGTGGGTGTGATAGATTACGATCATAGAGGTTGTTTTGTCACCTTAACCTCAGAATGGAGTTTTGTACTCCGGCTTTTGTTCGATCTATTGTAGAACCACCTGAGTGTCTCAGCCCAGATGGGAGCAATTGGATCTACATAGAAAGAGACGAATGAATAGGAAAGTTTAAACTTTCAAATAAGCAAAGTTGAGTGGTATAGGGGTGATTCACGACAAGTAGAGAGTTAACCGGACCTTGAACTCTCTCACCACTCAGCCTTGCTAGATTTCGTTAAAAGCGAGAAAAATAGGGGTGATTCCCCGAGACTTTC